>JAYMFT010286110.1:0-10423 GCA_038088735.1 Panulirus argus | reverse complement strand
TGTGGTGAGAGAGAGAGAGAGAGAGAGAGAGAGAGAGAGAGAGAGAGAGAGAGAGAGAGAGAGAGAGAGAGAGAGCATGAGAGAGATTCCCGATCGACATGATCAAAACTTTGCATCGTCAGGTGGGGACAGTCGATGTCGACCTAGCATCAGCGATGATGTCTGTGTGTGAAAGGACATCAGGAACCTTTAACATCTCGAATGTTGTCAGGCAGGTGGACGCCAGTTCGTGTCGCTTGGCTGAGAGGGTGAGAGATGTGAATACCATGTTCGTTATAACGCTCCCTCACACTTCTAGAATCCCTAGTGGGCATCCCTAGTGGAGACCGTGTTATCACGGCCCTCCCTATTCCCATTTCTTGTGCAGTTCTCTGAACTCTGATTCTTTATAATCTTCTTAGCAACAGCCAGCCATGCAGGCGGCAGCGTTCGGTGTATACCACATGACTCTCAACAGACAGACAAACCCACCCAGCCACAGGTGAGGGTAATAATCAGCTACTCTGACACAGAAACACGCTTCATCAGGATGGACTTTCATGATCATACAACTTTCTCTTCACCTCTTGTTATACATTCAAGAACGAGATATTCTCTCGGTTCTTTATATGCCTCTGAGGATCAAGCCTAAATATTTCAGTAATCATTTTCACGGCTCGGGCTGGTGAAGGTGCACGAGGTAAAGCTGAGATATACGACAGTTTCCAGGTACACCCAGGGGTGTCTTCAACCTAGACAAGGTATTTAAACAAACACAGACGCATTTGGGGGGAACTCCGGGAAAAGCTCGTGATACCTCTTCCATGAAACACGGTCGGAACTAATGTGACAGATGAGGTACGTGGAAGGATCGGACAATAGGAAGGTATTACCAACCCAGCACGCTGGCGGCTTTGTTGGTCCTCGGGGTTGGATTTCTGCGAGCTATGCGTAATCGTTCCCGCTAAAATCATAAGCTGTTAAAGTTAGTACGAATGTGTGAAGCTTCCATTTTTGACTCTTTTATTCCTAAGTGATACTGCTTATGACTACATACATATCCGTGAGCAGAGAGTTTCATCTAAAATGCTTAGCAAAACTGGCCGTTGCGTAGCGGATGCAAACATCAGAATACTGAGGCCGAGAACTTCAAACTTGGTTATGGAAGTCTGGGGATACGAGTCTTGAGGTGGAGCTCTGAGTATCTGCACACGGCTGCTGAAGACTTGTCCCGAGAATGAAGACTGGTGTGTCAGACCTCTGTACAAAACCCTAGATCTGCAAACTGATACCTGGAAAAACCTAAGAACAAGGATAATTCTGGATATGAATATCAAACGTAGATACTTGAGTGTGTAAGCTTTGATACGGAGGCATTATGAAAAGGTGTGATACCGTACCTTACGAACCAAGCATTTTAAAGGGGAACACTGGAGAAGCTCATTAGGGTATGAAACTCTAAGCCTGTCAGCTTAGATATGGAGGCTTCGGTGAGACTTCGTATTATGCTTAGGGTCTTGAAACTTATATATGGAAGACTGGGTATGTAAATTAGGATATAGGAGCCTGGGAAGATTAATCTTAACGCCGAACCTTCGGAAAAAATTCAATGTGATTATTCATGGTTTGTCAGCCTAATGATATTCAAGAATGGAGATCATTTGATCTATTTTATTCTGGTGTGTCGACTTGAATATGGATAACCGGCAGCAAAAGGTCGGATGCAGAAGCCTCGTCTGCAAGCTTACATACGAGAGTCTGACACCGTGGACTCAGTTAAGGAAAAACTTAAGGCGTTTGTTTGGTTAAAGGAAAAAAGAAAAAAAAAAAACTTGGTCAATAGATACTCTACTGAATTCTCCATATTCCAGACCTCTTCTCCAGCACCAAGAAGACTACACAGTGGTCTTCATCATTAGTCATCTTGTCTCTCTCTTTACTCCTCTTGCTCAATGCTCTATTCTTCCTCCTTCTCTATACACTAGTGTCTCCACAGTGGTACTGGCAGCATGAAATAAATGAACATCTTCAGAGCAATTCAGTGCACAAAGATGTCTTCAGTCTTCAGCTGTTTTAAGTAGTCTGACCAGTATATATTTACTCCAGTCCTTCCTCCACCAACACTACTCCCGTCCGGCAACACTCAGCCAGAAACAGTACTACAGCAACACTCACTCGCCGACTCTCCCGTCCGAAGACCCCCACACCGGCAGCATTCCCAGGGTAAAATTTCCATGACAACACCGCCTGGGGCGACTCACCTCCGCCAGGAGCTCCCAGGAAACATTTCATTTCCGGAATCCTTATACCGAGAGCTTCCCAGCAACACTTGCATGAGAGAATGGATGTAACAACACCTCTCCCAGAAACACAGTCCGCTGTATCCTCTCTCGGCAGTCCCTACCAGGAAAAACTCTTCCATGTTTTTGCATGCCAGAGTTAATATCACGACTTCCAGGAGGATAAGCAATCGCTGGAACAGTCGACTGGGAGACTGGGAGCCAACCACTGAGATTCATCTTTATATTGAATGACCGCAAATGTTAGCACAAGGGCCAAATTTTATGTCATATAAGACGAGACCAATCTGGAATACCAGTCAGTTGACAGAGGCTCACCAGGGAATCTTTCCTTCACGGAAGACAAATGTGGGTCAGTGACGTACGGGTTGATGACCTCGCAGACCAACTGGAACATCTAAGGAATCATGACACAAACGTCCACCACGTAAACAGCAATACTCCAAGGATGAACCAAACACGGCATCACTAAACGGTTAATTCACACAATAGAAAAAAAGTCCCTTAGCAACACTAGAACAACAACAACACTAGTCCTATTGCAGCTGCCACCAAAACATGATAATTAACACACATTATCAATTACCAACATTAACCCCTGACAGATAGATCCATCACAACACTAACACGGAAAGCACTAAAACCAGAACAAATGCTAACAACGCTGAACCTAGAAACACTCCCGAAACACTACTTGGGTGTAACTACCCCTAGCAACAGTATAGTTCCTCAAAACTAACCCGGGAAAACAATCCCACCAGTTGCGTTATGAGTGGCAACACAATTTCAACACCACTTTCACAACACTGCCCTCAACAATGTATCATGCAGGAACACTCTCCCATTAACACCTCATCTGGCAACACCTGACCTGGTAATACTCGTCCCAGCAACAATTCACTTGCCAACACACCCCAAGCAACACCCTCACCTGGCAACATCCTACCAACACCTAGCCCGACAACACTACTCGGCATCACCTAACCTGGCAACACTCCCCCAGAAATATCTCACCTGGCAACAGTCCCCCAGCAACACCTCACCTAGCAACACTTTTCTCAGCAAATCCATTAAGAACTCCGAAGCGAGTTGCGCTTTATGCATATTTTGAGCCTTTGTTGACAACCTCGGGGCCGCCAGATCAAACTTTTACGTCTCCTGCTGGTGTGTGTGTGTGTGTGTGAGGCTAGTTTGTATGCGAATGGCGTGTGGGTGTGCATGATTGCCTACATAAATAGTTAACAAAGTTGTGACTTGACAGAACATTGCCCCGTCAGGATGGTGACTGTCTACCATTATGCATAACTAAGAAGACTGTCAGCAGGTGATGTGACAGAGGGAAAAGAATAATGAAAATTAAAATGTTTTTTGACCCAATAAAACTGTCGGAAACAAGACAAGCATCGTGAAGCATTTCCAGACAGAAAGAAACATGGAAGAACTTACTAAAGTGATGAAACAAAAACGTGTTGAAGCATCGAGGAATATGTGGTGAAACACAATGAAACGTAAATTAAAAAGTGCTGAGGAATAGAAAAATATAAAAAAAACACATGAAAAGAAATATTTTCTAAGTATACAAATACAATAAAAGAAATCGCATTAAACAAGAAAATCTATTTGAAATCAAAGCGAATGAAATTGATAAACAGTCTCGAAAAAACACATGGCAAAGGACACACGCATTAAGACATCAGATCATCAAAGAAAAATATTTCTCCCAGTGTATTAATAAGATGCCCCTGCACACCCACACGGGACCTGCGCACAGCTGCCTCACTTCACCCAGCTTATCTAGAATTCACACCCACTGTCGAGCTGACTCTTCATCATGATTAAAACATTTATGTCACCTTTGAGGAGAACGAATGGAAGGGATAACTGATTCCAAGAACGGATTACAGAGCGAAACAAGCCAAGACAATCCCTACTTTGACTCCCCATCCCTTACACACACACACACACATACTCATAAACACATACACCACCCCCAATCGCATCAGCCAAAACATTCCGAGAGACTCCCCGTGTCACTAAAAGGTTCCCCACTCTAAAGGAAGATCTGTGTGCATAATTACCTGTTTGGAAGTATCCATAAACAGTAAGGGGGAAAAGCTTTTCACTCGTGGGACCCCATCTGTTGCGTGTCTGTGAGTGCTCAAGCACTCACGCTCGGAAGAAACACTGCTAGTGTCATGTAATATCATTTAGAAAATAAAACAGCTATAAAAATGCCCTTGTAGTACCTTTTTACCACTTTTAAAACAGGTACATAAAAGTGCAAGCAGATATAAGACAACTCTGAACACTAAAGGCATGATACTAACTGAGGAAGAAATGTGGAAGAGTTGAAATTTCATGGCAAGTAGTAGTAGAGGAAGACAGATCATTAAGAAAGTTTGCATCCATCATCATGCAAGCGTCAAAACACCGAAAAGTTCGGGCGTGAAAACTATTTGTCCCACGGGCAAGAAAGTGCGTCGTCCCTGCTCACGTGTGTCGGAAGTATTGCAAATGAGGAAGACGAGTTTCTCCAGTACAGAACATGCAAGTAAACACATCAGGGCAAAACCCAATGAATCTCAGTGCTACAAGAATGAGAAGTAAGGCAGAGCTTACAATGAACACGTGTGGCTCATCATAAAAAGCGTCCCAGAATGATCTAACATATATCAAAACATAAACATTCACAGCAAAATAAAACCTGTAAGGACAGAAAAGTCAGGGAAGACATTGTTAGAAGAACAGACCTCCTTACGGAATAGAGACATAGAAATACCGAGACACACGCAGAGAAAGATAACACGTTTTTCGTTTGGAAGAGAGGAATGGAGGGAAGGGCTCTGAATACTTAAACACATTCGTAGAGTAGTAGACTTGATGCATAGCCAACCTTTCCAGTCACCTTCACTAAACTTCTCATTAATTTGTTTAAAATCTCGCTGGACGAGGGAAGCGTTCTAGCGGAACGGAAGGCAACTAATGTGGTACCGATCGTTAAAGATGGCGAGTGCGAGAGGCAGCCTTGAAGTACAGTCTGGCGTCGCTAACGAGCGCGATTTGCATTATACCGGAGGAACTAATCAGGGAAGAGGCAGAGAAATTCATGGCTGGCAGGAACTATTAAAGAGGAAACATGCTTTCTGAAAGGACACACAATACACGATGAATACACTGGACCCGTACAAAAAAGTATTTCACATTTTTGAAAAAGAGAAATGATTGGGTGGATTGTATATTCTTAGACTGTCATATGACTTCCGACATTGTACTCGACAAAGTAAAGAGGATGCCATATTTGCAGACTATTGTCTAAGGTGAGCTATTAAGGGATTTTGATACCTGCCTAATAGAATAAGAACACACATGTTAAGGGCAACCTATATAAACTGGACAGGAGAGACAAATCGTGGCCCCTTAGGGCTGCGTGATGGGACCACACCTATTTCTGATTTAAGACATGACTTGCTGGAACAAGTGCAAAAGTTATCTGATGATACATTTGATTCGCCCACCGAAGCTTTGAATCCTTGAAACATGACGGGACTGTGAGGGATAGGATCACGCCTCTGTCAGTGATTCATTCGCTTGCTTTAAAGCTGGTTTACGTCGGCGGCCGTGAGGGGACAGACCATATGCCCTCCCATGGACAGTTCACAGGCCTGGTTCTCAATTGGTTATATCAATAAACAAGTAGTCCGTACTTTACCTGCGAACCAGTGACTTAGTTTTTGATACAGGTTTTCAACTGGTTCATTTCAGAGGGCTTGGTTCTCACCTGGTTCAGGTGGAAGGCCCTGGTCCTTCCCTGGGTCAGGTGGAAGACCCTGGCTCATCCATCCAGTCCACCTGATGTACGGGTGTCTGGGGGCCGCCCCATCAGTCCGCTGTGTCTGTTTCAGATGGACGGTGGTCATGTCTCTGGCTCACTGGACTCCCTCTTACCAACATAATTCCGCAGCCTTTTTCCCACAACTCCGAGTACTCTCTCTCCTCTCTCTCTCTCTCTCTCTCTCTCTCTCTATCCCTCTCTCTCCTGATCTGACACACTTTGGATATCATGTTTGAATCTTCCTCTCGAAACTTGATACCCTCTGTCTCATCTCTAGCCATGCTTCAGGATCTGTCATCTTCGTGTAAAGAATTTTTAGAGTTCATTACTCACTTCTGAAGGCCATACGGGTAAGGAATCTTTCAGGGATCACCTGCAATGGAGACGTTAGTAAGGGTAAAGCCGGAGAGCCCCTACGGGTGTGAGCAGACATTAAATTCAGGGCTCAAGGTAAACCTGAACAGACAAAACATATCTGAACTCAACCATCGACGTATTTATGTTCCTCGAGCAATGATTCTTATCAATTGCAATAATGAAATGAATGCTAGGCTCTTGGGATGATCACAGTTAACGCAGTTATCAAGTAACGATAAGGAATCCTCCTCATGAGATGTTACCAGTTAACGAAATGATCAGGCAACAGGTACGAACCTCTTTTAAACTTCTTCTTTTTTTCTTTTCGACAGAACGGCAGTAGTAGGGAAACAAGATCTCTCAAAATATCACAAACACGAACATATGAAGGAGAAATTTGTCTAAAGGAACGACATCTGACCAAAATGAATGCGGATCAACGCGGACCTGATCAACAGCAAAAATTCTTGCAAGAACACCCAATATCAAAACTAGACTCAACTTCTAAAATTTTTAAGGATCAGTCAAGCTTAAATAAAATCTATCTAAACCTTAACTTAAATATTATTCTAAAAAAAAATGTTGTCTTACTTCCTCCAGGCTGAATAATCCCGCTTCCAGGATATATCATGAAAGGACTGGAAGGGTCGGGCGGTTCCAGGAGCTGGTCAAAGCGACGGCTCTCATCTCAAGACCCGGCCTGGCCCCTCCCTCTCCCGTTACACCCTGAACCTTTCCTTCACGCCGGTGCTGTGGCTGATATCCCTCCCTCCTTCCCTCCCTCTTTCCCGCTTCCCTCCTTTCCTCCCTCCCTCTCTCCAGCTTCCCTCCTTTCCTCCCTCCCTCCCACTTCCTTCCCTCCCACTCTCTCTCTCCCACTTTCCTTCTTCCCTCCCTGTCTCCCGCTACCATCCCCATCTCCCTCCTTGCTCTATTACATCACACAGGGATTGACAGAAAGCTTCCAGTAATCCTCTTGAGTTTCCCTGGGGTGCTACATCTTGCACACACACACACACACTTCAAGAAAGAATTTAAAAATCAAAGGATGATGTGGCTATATCAAGAAATTGGACATGAAAACTGATGGACCAATGGAAAATAATGATGAATATAAGATCCTTAGGATGATTTCGAGCAACACATTATGAACATTGAGACGAAAGTTATCAAAAGTCTGCGCGCTGAACTGCACACGCTTTCGACAGGATAAAACGTTACCACGGAGAAGGAGAGACAAGGAAAACGAAAGAGCTGACTTGCTTTACTGAACAGGAAAATCAATTTCTACGAAAAATCTGACGAGGTTTCCCTAAATCAATACACACCGAAGACAGTCTTATTTAGCGTTGGCTTGCCCAACTTCCTCGATACCACAAGATCTTCAAAATTACATAATGATGCCAAGCTAAGTCGTTAATTTGATCAATGAAGGAACGATTAAGACGGTACATGCGCGCGGCGGCACTGCACCGGAAATTCTCTCGGAGTAAAAGACTCGAGTAAGTATTGTAGCCACAGCTGCAATCTACCACCGACCCGGAGGAAGATAACTGAGAGCAGTATTATACCGAGTTACAAAGCGCATTCACCGAGGAGGATTCCCAGTCCTTAACAGTAAAAGCCCGGGACAGATGTCTCGTCCTGTAACAACAAAAGACAGAAAGAAGAAGAAAGCTTACAGGAGAACTTGTCCCCATAACAACCGAGAGCCCAGTCACATGGCATCTCATCACAGGCAGAAAAAGTGTGCGCAAGCCACCAACGGTACCGCTTAGATTAGGATCTTGTTCGAGGAGAGATCTGTTGTAACAGAGCGGAAGGGAGAAAAATATGTTAATCATTTTCACAAGAGGTGAAGAAAAAATTATTTACTTACCAGACTCGCGCCACTAACAAAGCGGTAGAGAAAAATGTCAGAAAAAAAATGCCTAAATGAGAGGAAATGTGAATCTAATCAACATCTAAGAAGAGAGAGATAGAATGCCTTTGATACTGACCGCAGAAAGGATTGATGACGACGTTAGAGTTTCAGGCTTGAGTTTAGGGTAAGATCCTTCTAAAGGGATTTAGGCTTCGTGTAGAATCCCTGAGAACCAGGCTGACATTCCCCCTTTACAAATGAAACGGTCCAAGGAAACATGAATCATAACCGAATACGCCTACGGCCCCTGCTAAGCTTATGCATGCAACTCACTACAAGCAAGAACGAATCAATCGTGGATGTGCCCCCGGCGAGATGGAACACTGGCTGGATGCGGAGAATGAAGCTCAGCTCAAAGAAAGATGATGTGAAGACGACAGAGGACTAAAACAGACTTGACTGGAGAGCATAATAAGGCACGTAGGTCAGGCGACGAAAAGGATATATGACTTGGTGAGGTGATAAACTTGTGTACTGATAATCGCATAATAAAAGATCATGAAAAAGACAGAACATAACACGGACAGTACAAAAATTGCCTTCAAGTACAAGGTCGTTCAAGATCATCTTTACGACACATGATGTCTTATGGCTCTCAAGTACAAGGACAACATTTTCAAGAGGATCCTTGCAACGTATGACGCCCTTACATCGGAATAAAATCAAACGAACCAGAAGTTCAGCGATAAAGTCGAAAATGGTGACACGTTTAAAGACGATGGGAGCAGTTAGGAGGCCCTTGACCTACCGGCACCAGCAGAGAGGATGATGAGAGACGTCGCCTTTAAGTCTATCAAGGGTCACGATGATGTCAACATAGACTAATTCTTCAACGTAAAGAGGAACTGACTAACTGCAGGTCACAGTAAGATGATGACCAAAGAGGACCAGGAAAGGTAAAGAGAAAGCACATCTTGAGAGACTGGAAGAGAGACTAACAGACACGGGCACCAAGATATGTGAAAAGAATAATCTGTGGTCAGGATTTTGACAATGTTACTCTAAAACTCCCTCCTCATAACGTACAATTCGATATTTACCCAAAGCCCATAGATACATCGATACACACTTACACAATAAAGCGAGCGCACACACACACACACACACAAACACACACACACACACACACACAGACTCATGTGTTGGTCTGATATATGACTAATGAAATTAACTCACAACAGATGTACAGTAATGAGGATGGGGCTCAGTGAAGGAAGACCTCGATATGAGTGTCATCCAGTGGGAAGTAAGCTGCAGGATCTGTGAGTAGCGGGGTCCTCATAATGGACACTGTACTTTGTCGCCAGACACCCACCGTAGGAGGAATATAGAGAAGAAAACCTGTCTGCTGGTGAATATGAGAAATGATCTCAAGAATAAGGATGAGGAATTGTTCAGCAAGCTGTTCGCCTCCTGTATTAGGCCGAAATTAGAATGTGCTTCTCACGTTTGGTCGCCACACTTAAAGCAGCAGAAAGAACTAGGAGAGAAAGTTCAGAGGAAGGCAACTGTTACACTACCAAAATCAAGAGAGCCGAGTAACAGTGAGATACCAAAGGCCATAAATTTGCTTATCATAGAAGAGAGAAGAGTAAGGATTGCCTTGATCATAACCTTTAAGTTATCTAGCCAGTATGATGATGTTAGTAGTGAACAATTCATCTAAATTTACAAAGACAGAGCAACCAGAAGTCAAAACATAAAATTAAGGAAGAAATTTGTTAGAAAATGTATAAAGAAGTACATTTATTCTATAAGTGTACGAGAAAAAAAGAACAATGCAAGTGATCAAACTGTAATTTGGTAACTGCATAAAAAATTTGAAAAGTTGCGAGATAGTAAAGAACGTTAAAGAGACGGGGTCCAAGGAGTGTAGAAACCCTTCCTTGTACTGTGCAGATATGTAATCATACACACACACACACACACACACACACACACACACAAACACACATTTTATATATATATATATATATATATATATATATATATATATATATATATATATATATATATAAAATATATATATAG
>JAYMFT010286088.1:0-10424 GCA_038088735.1 Panulirus argus | reverse complement strand
ATATATATATATATATATATATATATATATATATATATATATATATATATATATATATATATATTCCGAGTCGTGTCATGTCCTTATGATAATTGCCAAAGGTCGAGTTCTAATGCCGTTTCAGCCACTCTCTGCATTTTAGCGGAATTACTTGAAATATCCTCAAACCGCTCACAGAGTGACACAGTCAACAGTCTCCTGAGAAAACTTAACGATTCAGAATAACCTTTTCATCAAGTTGTGTACTCCCTCCACCTCAATTACATACATATGCATATATCCATTACGTGTGTAAGTATACATTTGTGTATGAAATACAGTTTCTATTTTTTTCTGCTGATTTGAATGTGTATAGATATACAAAAAAGGTATTATTTGAAGATTTCCTTAAATGTCCAACTGCAGTGAACAATGCTGATGCTAAAGATATCTCTTGATAATGTTATGATATATTTCATACACGAGATCTGGTTCATGAGGCCTCCTCATGTTGGCACATGAGGCATATAGTATGAGAACTGTGAGGCGGTGGAGGAACACACACACACACACACACACACACACACACGCATACATACACACACATATACACACACACACACACACTCATATATACACACACACACACACACACACTATCGGCTACTTTAGAGACCGTATGGTGTTATGGAAAAGTTTCTCGATATGGTAATGCCAGAAATCTAAAAGTGGGGCTAAATCCAATCATCGGAGAGAGAGAGAGAGAGAGAGAGAGAGAGAGAGAGAGAGAGAGAGAGAGAGAGAGACTGAGATTGTGTGTGTGTGTGTGTGTGTGTGAAGGAGGAAGAATGTGTGTGGGTGTGTGTGTGTGTGTGTGTGTGTGTGTGTGTGTGTGTGTGTGTATACAAGACAGATACCTCTCTTCTCTGTCCACCGACATAATGCATTTGTTGACCCAGTACTTTTTATATCACCCACGTTAAATTCTCCCGAAGGTTTCCATGCTCCCTCGGGTATGTCTTTGGGCTCCCACTCAAGGCGACAACTCGAGCTCTGTCCGGGCACAGAGACAAAACCAACTGGAGGCTGGGAATCGTCGTCGACTTTATCTGGACAGAAAATCCGGACTGGTTGGAGGAAAATGAAGCACTGGTTAAAAACGTTTAAGGCGTGGTGATCGTCTGCTGTCCCTCTAGCTTTTCATCAACAGATCTGTGTAGCCTCGCATAAAAGCCAGCCGAAGGGGGAAGCTTCGGTGCTTTTCTCCGGAGGTAACTGTACACTAGGTCCCTTTTGCTTTATCGTTGGGAAAACGCCGAACGCCTCACTTGCTTAGTTTCACCCCCAAAGGAAGATAAAGTGGGCTGATAATTCACTGAACGCGTTATTAAACAGAAGACAACCGCTACAATGCCCAATTGTACACACAAACTGACACCAGATGGCCTAGGCATCTATTGCCGTGAGGGAAATTCGACTGAACATTAAAATACGATAGATTTTTATTTTTCGTTACTTTAAGCACACGAGATACATAGATACCTTGCTAATCTATGAATCACGAATCATTTGCACGAGCACCTATAGCACTGACACAAAATTGCTACTGCTGTCGTATCTATAATAGGCTACAAATTTACCAGGTTGAGACAGATCAGAAAGAAATGGACTACAATTTTGTGCGGGTAGCAAATACAGAGGATCAATAGATTTAACTAACGCCTGGGTGTATGGGGAAGGTGTATACGCGAGCCCAGAACGCAAATACTTCGAAATTTCTCTCTTTCTCTCTCTCTCTCTCTCTACCAATGGCAAGGGGTGACTGATCAAGTCCTCGCTGGTAGATTTTCCCAGCTTCCTATTCAGTGGATCCTTCCCCCCTGGTAATCCCTATCCTAGCGCGGTAGGATTTCTTTAATCCATTTCCCCCGTCGAGAGACGCTTTTGAGCAAATCAGTTCTCGGCCCGCGAAGTGACTCGTAGAACCGATTTAAGTTGGATCACAAACGTTACCGAGTGAAAATTAATTCCTCCTCTCCCCTTTCCATGTCCCCCGTGTTTATTTTTTTTTCTCACTTGCGATGGGAGGGAAAAAAAGAAAAGTCCCGTCCTTAATCTGGGTCATGGCTCGTCAGAGACGACGGAATCTCACCGATCAAAAGAATGTCTCGAAATCTAGAGTTTCCGTCAAGGCATCAGGAGTTAGGATTGTGGGGGTTTTTATTCTAGTAAATGAATTTTCGTAGACTCGCTCTAGTTTTGGGTCCACTGTAGCGGTGATAGTAATACCTTTTCGTGTCGATTTGATGAATATGTGCATAATGCTATATTTCAAAAGTTATTTATAAATGATTAGAAAAAGTGAAATGGTTACTTTCTTTGTAAATATACGATTCACGGAAAACGGTGTTACGTATGATCATATTCGACACAGAGAATGGGTCATATGCCTACATATTATCCGCAACATCCTTTAAGAAGGTAAAGATATTTAATAAAGAACTCACACAATCATTCGCATTATACATTGCTACTTCTTGATAAAGCAAAATACACGTCTGGTTTAAGGCATCAATGGGTAGGAATTAATCCCTCTCTTCACAGAAATGATCCTCATGCATGAGGTTGGTCCGAGGAGGATGCGAAACCATTTAGAGGTGGCTTCAGATCCAGTTTCAGACAACAGATTCATACAAAAGTATATCAAATGGAAACTCTAATAACTCCATCTATCATGCATGGACACATGTACTCTCAGAAACGTAAACACCCTCCCCCTTTCTCTCTCTCTCTCTCTCTCTCTCTCTCTTTCACAAGCACATACCCACCCACCCACACACACACACAAACACACACACAAGCGTTACAGTAAGAGTTCCATCATGTTTTACCTTGAATACAGTATCTTAATGCAACTGCACGAAAACATATTAGCTCTAGGCGTTTCTCGTCTTCGACAGCAAAAGGCACATCTTGAAACCAGCTCAATCTCTAGAGGATATCCCAGAATAAAAATGACACGAATGCGTTAGAATAATAGTTTTCGTATATGCTGGCTTGGAGTCTTTGTAGTTGGGTTAAGAAACAGCTGAATGTGAAAGCTAGGAATCTGATTCCATCTATACTTCTCGATATGTCGATACGATCGCCTTTACGTTTGTATTACGCATACGAAGCGTCTCAGCCATCCCTGTATACAGAGTCTACAATCTCCGTGATACCTACGAATAATTGATACATCCGCCTCGCTCACACAGCAACACAGCAACGTCCAAGAAATCAACGGGGGGAAAAAAAAAATCCAACAGATGGGGTTAGTGGGCAGTGCGACTCGTTCAACTCTTTTTTTTTTTTTTTTACAGTCGGACCACAAATTACGTGTACGCCTCCCGTGTCGAGCAATACGACACACCGGCGAAAAATTTGGAACGAAGCTCTCCTATTTCATATCTGGCAGCCTAGCTTCCATCATATGGGTCTACGTGGAGCCGCTACTCACACTATTCCTGTCACTTGCCATAATGCAGTGACGTCGCAGTCATGCTTACCTACCAAGCGTATCGAGACAACAGGGGAAGTAGCGTTCAGTTTGAAATCCAACGCATCCAGCTTGTTCTGTTCACCCACTACTCTTGATACCATTAAAGATACCATTACATATATCTTTTCTAATGCATTTTTTCTTTTTTTTGAAAAATTTCAAGTTATGACCTCCGGTCACTTTATCCCTACATCTTGCGATTTATGACTCAATGTAGACAGAACTGAATTACAAACTTGATGGTTGTAATTACGCAATTACGTAATCTTACATGGTGATCAAGTTAATGGCCTCGAACCTTTCATTTTATGAAATTTCTCTTATTTCAGGTACCATTTTTGTTGCCCTCCTCAGGACTTCTATTTGTACTTTGTGCTCCACCGAACTCTAGATTTCCCAAAGCATCTTCGCCAGGAGCGGTCCGTTTCCTCGAGCACGGAGGCGATGCAACGATGCGTATTACACTTCAACTCGATCATACATTATCAGAATCGCTTTGAATATCTCCCCTGAAGCAGATCTGATCCGTAAATAACTGAAGATAAGTTGGATGTGGCCAGTTTTCGAGTAGTCGAAGTTAAAGTGGCTTCAGAATCACTGGCCGCGAAATCCCACCCTCAATCCTGGGTCACCATCTGTGTACCACAGTACTCGCTGGCCCACTGACGTTGCAGCCAGGCTTCTTTAAACAACCATTATCACCAGTGTTAGTACACCGGCTACCCACTGTGTCTTGTCAAGTCAGGAGCAGGTCGAGGAGAGGGCAAACTGGTGCACCCTTACCGTAATATATCCAAGGAAGGTACCACCGCAGATCTAAACCCCCGGCCTATGGAGTCACTTTCATAGCTACGGGAGAAAACTCGAGTCGGTTGTAAAACAAACCACAAGAGATGAAGATGAATGTGTACAGAAAATAGAATGAGCAGACCTAGGAAAATCTAAGGCCAGAGTGCATGATACATGGAATAGTTAATCATCAAATCAAATCATCCTGAGACCAGCCATTTAATGCAGTCATGTTGTATCCAGCCCACAGAAGGATGCATGAGGGAGAGAGAGAGCCAAGTGCTACACTCTGACCAGCAATGTACGTCGTCTGAACAAACATATACTGCATAAAAGGTTTACTGTTACCAGCAACCGAGAGGATGGTTCGGCTCGGGAGTTACGGCCTGTGGTGCAGAGAGAGAACCTCTGTGATCCATTAAATACCTGTCTGGTACACTCTTCAGAGAAACACCGAGAGGGTTCGCGCATCAGAGAGACTCCGTCCAGGTGGTTCAGACGTGGGGAGTGCTCCGGGCGGTGCCGTGTCCCAGCCAACTGATACACCAAGGCTGGCTGTGTGTGTGTGTGTGTGTTTGTGTCGTTCCTAAAGCTAATTCAAGTCTACATACGAAAGAAAATATATTTTACAAAGTCAAGGAAAGCGAAGGTATTTACTAATTACTTTCTCTTTGTAGAAAAGAGAAAAATCCTTCAGTGTCTTCTTCGTGTGTGCACAGGACCTTGAAAGGAAATATTCATTTTCCTTTTGAATTATCCCAAATGGACACGGGAGTTGAAATGTGTGATGATCGTGCGTGTGTGCTAACAGTTTACATTTCAAGACTGCCTTTATCTGTGCAAACAGCTGAGAAATAATAATCGCTGGTGGAACGGCTACCATGACTGTCGTAGTACCAGGTCTTAAAACCTTAAAGTGTTCCTGTCGACTTCAAAATCAGTTCCCTCTTCATCTTCCTCACTCTTTCTCTTTCATTACTCTCCTCCTCTCTTTTTTCCACTCATCCCATCCTATATTCTATCATCTTCCTCACCTCCATGCTTGTCTCTCGCATTCTATTCTTCCCCATTCTTTAAACACTCTTCTTTCCCACTGCCTTTCCACACTCTCTCTCTCTCCTACCGCTTGTCTCTCACACCAGTTCATTGCAAAGATCCTCTCCTCTCCCACATCTTTTGTACTTTCTCATCCTCTCTTCTCGCTCGGTCTTCTGTCCTACTTCCACTCCTCCTGTATGCTTCTCTTCTCCTATAGTTTTTCCTCTTCTTTACTCTCTTCCTTCCCTCAAACAGACTCGGATATCATTTCTCTTCTTTGCCCCTTACCTCGTCCCCGTACTAGCCTTTCATCCTCCCTACGTCCTCCTCACTTTCTCTCTCTCTCTCTCTCTCTCTCTCTCTTAGGCCAAACAACCTCCCTTGGACCTTGGGTCTGTGTGGTCTCTTATCTATGTAACTCTCTCTCTCTCTCTCTCTCTCTCTCTCTCTCTCTCTCTCTCCCTCTCCTTCATCCTATGTCGACTCTGACCCTCTCTATCCCTGTATCTCAGTTCTGCCTGCACCCCACACACACACACACATGCGATGCTTCAGATGTGCGACCCAGCAAATCCCTAGATTAATCTCCAGCGTGAAGAGAGAGAGAGAGAGAGAGAGAGAGAGAGAGAGAGAGAGAGAGAGAGAGAGATACACCCCATAACCCTCACATAATAACTGCATTACTTATAGGCACATCAATTAGCGGAGTTTTATGGCATCTGCAGCTGCTCATGATGGGCTTAACTGATGACCCTGTGTGGTTTAGTTTCCTGACACTGAACAACGCTTGTGTATAGCTGTAGAGAGAGAGAGAGAGAGAGAGAGAGAGAGAGAGAGAGAGAGAGAGAGAGAGAGAGAGAGAGAGAGAAAGAGGAAAAGCTTTAGACATAAGGTCAAATGGAAGGTGTCACACTGCACTCAGGGGGGGCAAGGATGTTTGACGGAATGGCGACGAAGGGTGCAAAAAAAAAGTCAGGGGAGGGAGAAGATGGGAAGGGTCAAGAGGGAGGAAAGGTCAGGTGGAGGGGAAGGGTCAGGTAGGAGGAAAGACCAGGTGGAGAGGAAGGGTCAGGTGGAGAGGAAAGGTCAGGTGGAGAGGAAAGGTCAGGTGGGAGACGATCGCGTGGTTACCGAATACGTGCTGCAAGGCCACGTGGTAGAAGAGCACGTTTTAAACAGGGAACGTGTCAAGACGAAGACGTTGTGGACGGGGCACGTGGTAGAAGAACCAGACGGGGGTGGGGGACATATGCAAAATATTGCACGTGCAAAGGGTGACCCAGTGTTTATTTTATATTAATAATGCGAAAAAGAGATTTATGGTGTACACATGAGCATGTGTATTACCATACATACATATGAAAGCCAAAATCATATACGTACACAGAACAATGCACACATATATACATACATAACATATATATTCATGTACATATAGCAAACGGCTGTGCATCCACTCAAGGCTAAAAAGCTACACACACACACACACACACACACACACACACACACACACACACAGGTAAAAAATGTGGCCCCTCGAGTGAAGAACTCCCTCTCCGTGCAGTACCAATAGGTAATTAGAAAAGGTAATCACATACACACAAACTGGGAAAGCTCGTACTTCAATTGTATATATGAGTTTCAATAGATTCTGATGAAAGAACTTGGACGAATATCATGGTAAACCACACATTAACATCTATCTTTCTTTGATAACTGAAATCCCCGCTGACAAACCTGATTCCCATACTTTCCAAGTGTGACGTCTGGTTGACTGATTTCAAAGGAAAAGAAAGAAAAAAAAAATAGCAAGTATTAAGTATTTTGTTAAGTAAACGCAACACCAAAGATAAGTTCAAGTTTATTCCATATATATATATAAAAGATATTTCAAGATCCTCGATCGAGATTTGTTTCTCCAGTGGTGGATTTAATTCCCAGTGTGAGATGGTGGTGACGGTGGGGTTCCCATACCCGAGTGGCGGAGACCCCTCGAGATCACGGAGCAGCAACGCTCGTCACCCCCAGACCAAACTGGTGAAATATTTACAGATTCTTTCCTTTTTTTCTTTCTCTTGCGCTATTTTTATTTACTCCCTCCTTTTAGCTTCGGGTAGGCAGCAGGCAGCTCGGCAGTTTTACATTATGAATTCGAGAACGCGGCGCAAAATTCAAGCTGTGTGTAAGGTCTCTCTCTCTCTCTCTCTCTTCCTCCTCTCTCTCCCTCTTTCTCTCTCTCTCTCTCCCTCTTCCTCTCTCCCTCTCTCTCCTTGGCTGGGTAGGGAGGGAGGGAGGGAGGGAGAGGGCGGGGAGGAAAGAATCACATTATAACCCGGGCGAACGCTGCTGCTGCCGCTGCCATTGGGTAGGTGGAGGAGGGAGAGGGGCAGAGGAGAGGGGAGGGGAGGGGGATGGTACGAGAACGAGAGAGAGAGAGAGAGAGAGAGAGAGAGAGAGAGAGAGAGAGAGAGAGAGAGAGAGAGAGAGAGGCCGGCTGGCTGGTGCGGTAAGCCGAGATTTTCCATTTTCACAACCTCAGACCCTGGACGCGGTGCTTCGCGCTGGCACTCCCGGGTCTTGCTCTCTACAACTACTACTGCTGCTGCTGCTGCTGCCTCCTGCCTGTCTATCTATCCTCCCTCCTCCCCCAACCCTCTCCCCACAATACCTACCTCCACTCCTCTCTCTCCTCTCTCTCTCACACACACACACACCCCTCCCTCCCTCCCTCCCTCCCTCTAAAGCTTCGTTCATTTTATCTCTTGAATAGTCATCCCGTACGAACAATTACCGTGCCTTAACCCTATCACTGGGCCACTGCAGGGGTACGCCGGCGCGCGCCCCGAACGCAAAGAAACCGAACGAAGAGCAAGGGAAAAGTGTGATTTTTGTGTGGGGTCTGGGGTGGAGGAAGTGGGGAGTATCGGGAATGAGGCTCTTCCATTAGTAACATCGATCTCGCCAGGCTTTTAGTGCAGTCAAGGAGGCCTAAGCTACACGGGGGAAAGACGCGACATTCTCGGTCCTATTCCCCCTCCGCCCACGAGCCGTTCTCTGGCGGCGGGCCTCGTGCCCTTCTTCCCCCTCGGCGACCTGCCCCGACTTGGTAGACGGTGATACCGAAATGCAGGGTAAATCCTCACTATGTAGAGCGACACGCACAAAATTATGATACCTTAGGAATATTTATGCCAGGGTGAATATGCAGGGTGACATTAGTATGGTATTTTCCCCTCTCCCATCCTTCCTTAGGCTATAGGATGACCGAGGAGGAGGAGGAGGAGGAGGAGGAGGAGGAGGAGGAGGAGGAGGCGGGGCCCTTAGGGATGGAGCGAGGCCAAAGACGCAGGACAGGGCGCCCCGCGATACGGCATGGAAATCACAGACGAAGGATTCCTGATCCTTCCTTCATTTCTCCTTTATACGTATTCCTTCTCTCTCTCTCTCTCTCTCTCTCTCTCTCTCTCTCTCTCTCTTATCTCATTCTTTCTCTCTCTTTCTCTTCGCCTCTCCCCCCCACTCTCTCTCTCATCTCCCTCCGTCTCTCTCTCTGTGCCATTCTCCCGTCCCATTCCTTGGCTCCCTCCTGTCCCTGGGTCCTCCCCATATTACATGGGAGAGGAGGGGGGGGGGAGGGTGGAGGTTCCTGCGGCGGCGTGCCCCTCCCGGGGTCTTGAAAGGCCTCTAGTACTTAGCGGCTCAAAGATAATGTCGAATTCATACACTGAAAGACGGATATATATATATATATTCTTTTCTTTTTTTTTTTCTCTTTTCGTGTTGTTGTTCCCTTTGCACTTACGCCCTTTGCCCCCAGGGAGAAAATGGCCCCCCCCCCCTACCCTCCTCATTCTTACCTCCTCCCCGCCACCACACCCTCCGCGCCCTGAGTTTATAGAGGAAGAGAAGAAAGGAGAGAACGGAGCGCATGTCTGTATTGTTCCCGGCGATAGACATTCTTCACGGGTTCCGAGCGTGACGACAGCAACTAACATACATCGCCAACAAACAACAAGAACAGTAAATAACTACTGCAGTAATAACTCTCATCATGATGTTTATGACGACAGCAACAACAACAAGAACACTAGTAGTAGTTTGTTTGTTGTTGTGGTAGTAGTAGTAGTAGGAGTAGCGGTATTAGTGATAACAGTAGTAGTGGTGGTAGTAGTTGTAGCAGTAGTAGTTAGTAGTAGTAGTAGTTACCAGTAGTAGTAGTAGTAATAATAATTACAATTAAAGAAATAATAATATTAATGGCAATAATAACAATAATATTATTATTAGTAGTAACAATTTTGATAATAATAATAATAATAATAATAATAATAATAACAGTAATAAAAATGATAATTATAATAATAATAATACTAATAATAATAACATTAATATCAATAATAATAATAATGATAATAATAATAATAATAATAATAATAATAATAATAATAATAATAATATTAAACATTTCCTTCGTGAGTTCTAAAGCTTTATTACTTCCACTGGAAAGGCTTCCCGTCTTCCTTCACTCAATCCCAGGCTTCCATTACTCCCGAGGCATCAGCAATAATAATGTGGCCGGGTGTGATCCTTGATTTCTTATCTTAATTCCACGCATGGAAAAGAAGCAACTGTGCCGTGTCGAAACCGGCAGTGATAACTCTGATAATCTCAAAATCATACCCCTGATCAGCTTATCTTAAATTGATATTATTAATCATCTTATCGATCATGATAGTATGATCCCTGAGCACGACGGTGTGAAGTTCCTAGGGCACGACTGCACGACGGTGTGAGGTCGTAAAGCACGACTCCACGACCCTTCAGCTGCGCACGGGGGGTTACGACCGTCTAGTTATGGCGATGGCTCAGGCCTTTACCCTGCGTCAGATCGTCGTCATAAACAAGGTCGTACCGTCGTGCCCAAGGGAGGGTACCGTCGTGCTCAAGGGAGGGTACCTTTGCGCTCAAGGGAGGGTACCGTCGTGCTCAAGGGAGGGTACCGCCGTGCTCAAGGGAGGGTACCGTCATGCTCAAGGGAGGGTACCGTCGTGCTCAAGGAAGGGTACCGCTATGCTCA
>JAYMFT010286077.1:0-10424 GCA_038088735.1 Panulirus argus | reverse complement strand
ATATATATATATATATATATATATATATATATATATATATATATATATATGTGTATAAAGAACACACTAATGCAGAGAAGAGAAACGTCAGGACCCATTTGGGAAGCGGGAAACACAGAGAGAGGCGGACAGGAAGGGAGCCTGAGGTAGACAGTAGAAGATAGGAGAGAGCAACTGACAGGCAGCAGAAAGCAGGAGAAGATAGAGGCAGCGACAAGACACATCTAGTTTGAGCAGGCAACCAGACGGGCAGCAGGAGCAGGCAGTGTGGGAGACACAGGCAAGAGGACGAGACAGAGAAGCAGACGGCGGGTAGACGGGCAGCAGGAAGCAGATAGACGGGCAGTAGGGAAATTATAGACAGGCAGTAGGAGACAGCTAGACGGGCAGCAGCAGGAAACAGATAGACGGGCAGCAGGAGCAGGCAGCGACGGGAAACAGGCAGGAGGACGAGGCAGAGAAGCAGGCAGCAGGTAGACGGGCAGCAGCAGGAGGCTGGTAGACGGGCAGCATAAGGCTGGTAGACGGGCAGCATAAGGCTGGTAGACGGGCAGCGCTCACCGTGTTTTCCTGGTCGTTGTGTGAGGGAGACGACCCGCCGCTGTCCGCCTCGAACATCAGGTACTTGGGACAGAAACGAGAGTCAAGGACGAGGCTGCTCCTCCACCACCTGGGCCCCTTGTGTCATACTCCCCCTGGTACTTGGGCCCCTTGTGTTACCCTCCCATTGGTGTACCTGGGCCCCTTGTGTCATCCTCCCCTCTGGTACCTAGGCCCCTTGTGTGGCCCTGACCCTAGTACCTGCGCCCCCTGTGTCACCCTCCCCCCCTGGTACCTGGGTCTCTTGTGTCACCCTCCCCCTGGTACTTGGGCCCCTTGTGTTACCCTCCCCCTTGGTATACCTAGTCCCCTTGTGTGGCCCTTACCATCATACCTGGCACGATCTGTCCTCCCTAGTGAACCCATGTACCTGTGTCCCTCATGTGACTCTCCCCTGATACCTGGTGCCCTAGTTCTCTCCTCCCTATGTAACCTGTCCACCCAAACAGATTGAAACCCTACCAGTGATGCCTAGTACCCTAGTCCTATCGTCCCTACTAGTACTAGTCCCCAGCTATGTACCAGGATGCCTAGTACCCTAGTACTATCGTTCCTACTAGTACTAGCACTAGTGCCCTGGTTAGGTCAGAAGCCCTGACTCAAGCCAGCAGGAACAGGCTAAAAATACACCAGGGCAAATATGGTCGTTACTCACATGATAAAGGTATTACTAGCAAATCTTTAGTTGCTTTGAGAGAGAGAACATGGTTGGTTAGCTTAGCTACTAGTAAACCAGTTATACAGGTGATGGTAAACCATTTATACAGGTAATTGTATACCAGTTATACAGGTAATTGTAAACCAATTATACAGGTAACTGTAAACCAGTTATATAGGTAACTGTACACCAGTTATACAGGTAGTGGTAAACCAGTTATACAGGTAATGGTAAACCAGTTATACAGGTAATGTTAAACCATTTATACAGGTAATGGTAAACCAGCAGCACAGGTAAAGATAAACCCATTGTACAATAATGGTTAATAGTTACACAAGTCATGGTAAACCAGCCATACACTTGATCAGATCAACAGACGAACAGACAGACAGGCTCTCTGGTAGCCAAGAGGTTCATCTTAATAGTTGAAGCTAATGTGACATTCTACACACACACATACACACACACACACACACACACACACACACGCACAGAGGAGGGCAACAAATATGGGACCAGTATTGAGACAGCTGAGACACAGGGAAAGGCTTTAGAGGCCATAGATTTTTCCTCTAGGGAAGAGCGAAGAGTAAGGGGTGAATCGACCATAAACAGCAAGATTTTAAACCAGTGTGATAACGTCATCAGTAAACAGTTCTTCGAATGATGCAAGAGACAGAGGAACCAAGAGGACACAACGTGAGATCTAAGCGAGAGACTGGTTGCGGAATCATTTAAAGAGGTGCTTTGGTAGTGCCAGAGATGAGCACGATTGGAAAAGTCAGCGATGAGTTTGTCAGTACTCAAGGCATGAACAAGTTGTGCGACAGTAGAGAGAAAGTAGTCAAGAGGTGGGGAGGTGACCCCACGAGTGTAGAACTACCTCCGCACCCACCCATACTGTACGTCACGCCTGTCTACAAGAAAAAGAGAGTGGGAGGAAAGCGCTGAACTACAGTTTGGTCTCCTTGACTAGTAAGGTCTGTAATGTTCTGGAAAAGATGATCAGAAAGTAGATGGATGACTTCCTGCAGAGGAGTAATTACCTAAATGAGAGACAGAAATGGTTTCAGAGAAAGGTGATCGCGTATAAAGACCCCTTTCAGATTTCTACGAGAGAGTGAGCTCCATTTTAGACAAAAGCGAAGGTCGGGTGGATTGTCTGTATCTGCGGGAAAGCGTTTGACACTGTGCCGCACAGGGGCTGCTGGTAAAGAAGCCGGGTCTCAGGCACTAGTAAGGGAGAATCTCCTCAGATGGAAAGATCACCTTTAGTGGAAGAGAAGAAAGGACGCATGTCAGAGGAGCCTTCCAGAAATGAATTAAGGTCAGCAATGGCATGCCACAGGGCTCTGGTCTGGCGCCGTTAGTCTTCTTGATCTATGTAAATGACTTGCCAAAAGGTATGGACTCCTACCTGATTATATTTGCAGATGATGCAAAGGTCATTAGGGAAGTGAAAGCCTAAAAGCGATGAGGAGGACTGCATCAACTTACAGGGGAACCTAGACAATGTCCAAAGTTGGTCTCATACATAGTTAGTGAAACTCATCTCGGGTAAATGTAATGTGGTTGGGACACAGGAAGAGAAGGCGCAATATATTCACTATACATCAAGAAATAAGCTTCAAGATTCTGTGTGTGAGATGGACGTGGGAGTCGACATCGTCCCTAACCTGTGGCCAGAGTCCTACATTAGGAGAATAGCAAAGGAGACAAACTGTCTGCTGGCAAATAATGAAATAGCTTTCAAATATATGGTTAAGCTGTTCACATCCCACATAAGGCCAAAACTAGAATATGCTTCTCAGATTTGTTCACCGCACCTAAAGAAGCACAAAGAGCTAACAGAGAAGGTCCAGAGGAGGTCAACAAAGATGGTGCCATATTTAAGGGGCTGGGTTTGAATTAGAGGCCAGAAGCCTTTAGATTTGTCCACCATGGAAGAGAGAAAAGTGAGGGGAGACATGATCACACTCGTTAAGTCTTTAAACCAGATTGATGACTTGGACAGTGAACAGTTCTTCGTGGGATGTAGAGACGGAACAACCAGAGGACATAACATGAGCTTTAGCAAGAAATTTATTGAAGAAGATGTAAAGGAGAAATTTTCATAGTAAAAGACTGTTGGATGAATGGAATTACTGAACGAAGGCACACACACACACACACACACACACACACACACAGAGCAGGCACGCCTCAAGCCGTGCGCCTGACTCACCGTGTTCTCCTGGTCCAGGTGTGCGGGAGAGGACCCCCCGCTCCCCGGTTCGAACACCACGCCCGCCTGGAACTCGCTGAAGGCGGCCGACTCGAAGAACTGCCGGTTGAGCGCCTCCATGTCGAAGTTGTCCATGTTGTACATGGTGTCGGTGAGTGTTGCCTGTTCCCTCGTCTCTCTCAGGTGTTTCTTTTTTTTAATCAGCCTTTTGTACCCTTGGCCTTTTGTACCCTTGGTCTTTTGCACCCTTAGCCTTTTGTACCCTTGACCTTTTGCGCCTTTTGGCCTTTTACACCCTTAGCCTTTTGCACTCTTTGGCCTTTTGCACCCTTGGGCCTTTCGTGCCCTTTGGTCTTTTACACCCTTGGCCTTTTGCACCCTTTAGTCTTCTGTGTCCCTTGGCCTTTTGCACCCTTGGACTTTTGCACCTTTAGCCTTTTGCACCCTTGGCCTTTTACACCCTTGGCTTTTTGCAACCTTTGGCCTTTTGTACCCTTTTGCCTTTTGCGTCCCTTGGCCTTTTGCCCCCCTGGCCTATTTCACCCTTTGGCCTTCCTTTGTTGTTGTGATTTATTGCGTCTTCTTCCTTGTCAGCATCTAATTGCGCTCTGCGTTTTCATGACATTCTTTGTCGTCTAATCTGTGCATCGCTTCGTCGTCTTCTTTATCCTTGAGAACCGCTTCTCTTCTCCATCTGCCACAGTTTTCTGTTCAGTTGGCAGTCAGTTTCATCTTTCGTTTTCTGTCGTTGCAACGTTTGTGATCAACTTTTTTTTATTCTATCATCAACCAGTTTTCAGTGAGTTCTTCAAGTTTAGTCTCATCCTAAGTCCATTGCGATAACTTCGACTCTCATCCCCTTTTCTGTATTTCCCCTCTCTCTCCCGTTTTCTGTGAAACTTTCCTTATCTCTCCTTCAGAGGAGTTTCAGATTCTGCTTCCTCCACCGCTGGCCTCAATGTTTATGTCAAACGTCCCAGTAATTGATCACTGACACCTCGCGCGTCTCATAATCAAGACGAATGTATCGTTCTTCCGAAAAGCCCCCTTTTCGTGACGTCTATAAACACACACTTGATTAACTCACCCTAAAAGAGACACCTTTAGAATTCCGTTTCAGTTCTCTAATACCCTGTTTGTGTGTCTATAGTAATATATATATATACATATATATATATGTACAATGATATGGATCGTCTCGTGTCCTTTATATCTTCCTTTCAGTTGTCTTAATATGCTTTAAATACCATGATTTTCTGATGTCTTCGCCCACCCACTGCAGGATGCCAGGCAGGAGAATTCTGACTTCCTCAGGTCACGGGAGATCCCAGACTTTTCCTCCCCTTTTTCCCCACAGAGGTCAAAAATCACCACGGGTCATCGCCACTAGGTCACATGAGGTCACTGCTGCTGGTACCATATCTCAGACCATCGGCACTGATTGGTAGGTCAACGGCACTAGATCCTGTGTCAGTGGCATTAAGTCTAAGGTCACTGGCACTGTTGCCTCATAGGATTAATTTCAGTCCTCTCGAAGGCATATTTTTTTATCTTAAATCGTTTTTCCTGGTTTCTGAACTGCTGGAGGAGATGGGAAAAGGGGGAAAGAATGAATACATTGATGAATGGTTAGTGTAAATAGATACTCCAATAAATAAAGCGAATCTAAAGATAAATGAAAAGATGATATAAGAATAACGAGAACCACATTCCACAGATGTTTCACTGAAGATCAACCCTGAATACTGTGGTCAGTTTTAGTCGTTATACTTGGAAAAAGACGTAGACAGAATGGAGAGAGTACAGAGGCGAGCTACCAAGATAAATCCCGGGCTGAGAAACAAATCTTTTGCGAGCCGACAATAAGACTTAAAGTCTATGTAGCTTAGAAATAAGACGGTTAGGAGGCGATCTAATACAAGTATTCAGAGTTACCCAAAGGCTTTGGTACACTTGATCAAACAAGCAACTTTAGGATAGACTCGTCTGATTCTTCTCGTAGTAATGGATACAAACTCGAGAGCAAACGTTTAGCTTCGAATGACTGGAAAAACTTTTTGTTCGACAGGATTGTTAACACATGGAATCATTTACGAATCACAGTAGTTATAATCAGCATCATAAATACCTTTACGAATATACAAGATGAATGATTCGCTTCAAGTCCACGACTGACAATATTTGCGCCTCCTTAGTTATAAATTTATAAGAGTTTTCCCTTAATGTCATCTGTATACTTTCTAAAACTTCCCACACTGATTCCAGTGTGTCTGATCTCTCCCTCTGCCACAAACAGCCTCGAAAAGACCCACATGGTCTGTTGCTGTTGACCGTACAGACCGCATGGTCACCGTGGTCACTGTTGGCAGACAGCCTCACCTCCGGCCACGAGTCCTGTTGTCAGCTACTTGAGGCACCACCTGGCCACTGAAAACTAGGGAAGGAACACGGAGTCATCATCCACACACTGCATTTACCATGTGGACTTCTGTCAACAGACCATGTGACTGTGTGGTCACTGTTAACAGACTGTATGATCATGAGGTCACCGTTAACAGACGGTATGATCAAGTGGTCACTGTAAACAGGCTGTATGAGCAGGATGATTTCCCTGGACTTATATTCGAAGGTCCTACTTATGGATCCAAGAATATTGTTGGCTCTTTTAACTGCTTCTGTGCACAGCTTACTTAATTAAAGGTCGCCAGAAATCACTACGCCCAATCTTTTTTCCTCATTTACCTTTTGCAGTTCAACAGAATTCATACCGCAGCTTGCCTTTTCGTTGTTGCTACCGATATGTAAAACTTTGCACTTACCGATATCAAAATTCATTTGCCACTTAAGAGCCCAGTTCATCAATTTGTCTAAGTCAGTTTGAAGCTGCAGACGTGCAAGTTCATTTGTAGATTTATTTCCCAGCTTTGTATCATCAGGATATTTTGATACCTTGCAACGCAGCCCATTACCAATATCGTTGACGTATATGAGAAAGAGAACCGGTCCCGAGACTGACCCTTGTGGCACACCACTTGTTACGTGCAACCTTTCTGAGGCTTGGCCAGTGATTACTACTCTTTGTTTACGGCCGGTTAACCAACATCGGTGTTACATTGGCACACTTCCATTCCTCTGGAACTTTTTCGTTGCAAATGACTTATTGAAAAAGGGTTCAACTATCTCACTTTTCGCCTCCATCATTGTCCTCCGATAAAACTTATCAGGGACTGCCGTTTTATCTATTTTCATACCGTTGTTGTTGATAGTATGTCTTCGGCTTTTATGTCAGTACGTTGAAGAACGTTCTCCTCTCTTATCAGTAAAACTGAATCCGGAACATGGCTTCGATGTCTTGAACTAAGTCACCGTTTTCCGTAATTAATAGACCCATTGACTGGGTAATGACTTTCTTGCTTCTAACATAAACGTAAAACTCCTCAGGGTTTCTTTTGATATATTCAGCAATATACACTTCATATTGACGTTTATTTTATGGCATAACTCTCTCACTTTCTCTACGTATATTTACATAACTTACTCTATCATTTTGGTTATTGGATTCTCCGAATTTCTTGTGAGCTACTTTTTTAGACAACTGGCACTTTTATGTTCCACCGTTCCACCACCTTAGTTTCGTTATAGAAATATATGGTCTACCACGCACTGACACGTATGTTCCCTCTGCTGCTTTGAAAGTTTTTGTGAAGCTTTTCCAAGCTTCGTTCATGTCATTGATCACATCATCCCAGGTTTGCCTGTCAAGAGCAGTGCGAAGATCATTAAAATTTGCACGTTTCGAAATCGAGTATCTTTTCGCGACTGTCTGTCTTGTTGCCCAACATCGCATATGCAGTTTTGAAGGCGACGTTAGGAGTGAATTGTCGATGACCACCTGTACCAAACTTTCCTCCAACTTCAACAATATTAACGTGATCATTATCTGTCGTCAAGATGGCTTGTTTCACCTCGGTCATTACCTCCTAAAACAATGCGGGAAAAATCCGCGTCATATGCACCTCGATCACTCTGTGTGTGTGTGTGTAATTACCTATTATTTATTGTATTCGTCAAGCTAATTCTTACATGTGACTGTGGTGCTCCTTTCAACTACTGTAAATGCTTAAATCACTCCGTGTGTGTGTATGTATACTTGTCAGTGGGTGACTGTGTGTGTGTATGTGCGTTAGGATGCGTATACATATATGTATACGTTTGTCCGTATGTATATCATTCCGTCCACGCATAATCGCTGATGTTTATGCGTATGTATTAGCAGTTATATGTACATGTATGTTATATGTACGACTGTCTGTGTCTGTGTATTTATTTGCGTTTTATATATTTCTATTCGTGAATGGGTCAATATATTCGTCCATGTGTGAGTGCATGGGGTCAATATATTCGTCCATGTGTGAGTGCATGGGGTCAACATATTCGTCCGGGTTTTCGTCATCGTCAGCCACCATTGGCCACACACACACACACACACACACACAAACCCAGTGTGCCAGCGAGAGAACGCAACCCTGATCACACTACCACAGGGCCACCTGGACGCTCACACTATTATCTGCACCAACTCCTGCTACCTTCCCTCCCTCACTCTCTCCCTCTCTCCACCACCTCCCTCCACCTCTATTACTTCCGCCACCACCACGACCTCGTCCTCCTCCTCCTCCTCCTACACCACAGACAAGTGGGGTGTATTATGTTTACAGTCGGGTTCGATAATCCGATCCGGATTTAGTGATGGATCGAAGCGAAGATTGAATTTATAACAACTGTGTTTTCTGCGCTTTGGTGAAATTCCTTTTATTATTATTCTGATTTGTATCACGAAACCAAACTGCAGTGAATTTTCTAATTCTTTGAGTAAATTTGACTCTGATCTTCACATAGACAATAGAGCGATTCGGCTGTGCTGTGTTCTGTTACGGGACGATGTGTGACGTGTTCTGTTACTACCCCTCGCGTCACGGGACGATGTGTGACGCGTTCTCTTACTAGAACCTCAAGTGCGAGAAGGAGAGAGGTCAACGGAAAAGTTATTGTGCAGTGCGTGTCATAGTCATGCCCTGCCCCCTGGCGGCTGAGGGAAGTAGCAAAGAAAACGAAGAGGAATGGCGTAGAGAACAGACAGAGGATTGTGCGCTATGTGCTTCCTGCTGGGTAGTGTGGTTTACCCCCTGGCTTTGAACTGAGTATACTCGACGGTGGCCAGTTACACATGCCATCAGTACAGTGGTTTGCCCGAGGAAGAGGGTTCATTGAAGCCTCAAGTGTTCTTCGTTCAAGGCTTCGGAATGGGTTCATTGAAGCCTCAAATGTTCCTTGTTCGAAGCTCCGAAATGGGTTTATTGAAGCCTCAAGTGATCCTTATTCGAGGCTTCGGAATGAGTTCATTGAAGCCTCAAATGATCCTTATTCGTGGGCTTCGGAATGTCGAGGAATCTCTACTAAATCTTTGTGCTTCGTTTTAGCTGTTGTGCTTCGGGCTGCTGTACTGGAACTTTATCTATCGCTTTCATAGTTTAAAAACGCTCGGGTTTCAGTGATATCTGTTCCTGTGAGATCTTGACTTTCAGAAAAGTGTGTTCGAAGAGTCGCTGGGTTCCAGAAACAGGTACCTTCAAAAGTTCATTCGAATGCTAGTAAGATTTTTGATATGTATTGTAAGCCGAACGAGAGTCAAGGGTGACGAATGGTTCACCTGGTGTAAGTTTCCCGTTGTGGAGAGCTGCTGTGACGAAAGACTGGTCGATACATAAATGAAGAATGTTGACCCATTTTTGATGGTACGTACCAGTTACAGGCATCTACCATATATATATATATATATATATATATATATATATATATATATTCTTTTTATGCATATTCGTCATTTGCCGCATTAGCGAGGTAGCGTTAAGAACAGAGGACTGAGCCTTAGAGAAAAAAAAATCCTCACTTGGCTCCCTTCTCTGTTCCTTCTTTTGGAAAAGTAAAAACAGGAGGGGAGGATTTCCAGCCCCCCTGCTCCCTTGCCTTTCAGTCGCCTTTTTTACGACACGCAGGGAACTCCATCCGTACAACGTAGTCTATCTGTTGCTCATGTGGCGAGCACTGCAACTCGGTCTGTTCAACAAAACCCGTCTGTTGCTCTTGTGGCGAGTCTGTCAACTCTGTGTGACATGCCTGTCCGTTGGCCTCACAGCTTCTTTAAACCGACTGACAGATTTCAAACACTGTGTCAGCACCACCAGTGATGCCACAGACTACCGAAGAATTTGATTCAGTACTTCAGTATATGACTATCCATTCAACACATCCTCCAGGATTTGCCAGAACTTAAAAACGTATAATTTATCTTTTCTTGCAGGATACAGGATGTATGAGCTTCCATTCCATAATTTTTCCCATCGTTTCATCATCATTTGAAAACCTGCGGTGAACAATCCGTGATTCATATTTTCTGAATGATTCACAAGCAAGAACGCGCGATGGCGATCCGTTACTGTGGCTCTCATAAGCTGCAGTAGGCCGGGCCCCCTAATCCCTTCCCTACCTCCCCCACTAGCGAACACAGCTGGCCACCAGCTAATCCGTAGGGCGAAAAATACAGCGCACAAACAGAAATAGCTGCGCACAATTACCAGCGAACACGGAACCAGAACAAACGGTGCTAATGCAACCATTGATGTCGCTCTTACAGTTTGTAATTTCATGTGACCAGTGAAAAGCTTTGTAAGCTCGTTACTGGTTGGAGGCCAGAGGAGCAGATGAACGATGTTTACTTTGATCGGACACATTACCGTCCCTTGCCTCGAAATTTGTCTCTACTTGTCAAATGGTGCACTGCACACGCTCTCTCTCTCTCTCTCTCTCTCTCTCTCTCTCTCTCTATTTGTCACCGCACTCCGACCGCTTTTGAGGTCGTCTTTGGCTAGGTTGTGTCATCGT
>JAYMFT010286066.1:0-10424 GCA_038088735.1 Panulirus argus | reverse complement strand
CCCTCTCTCTCTCTCTCTCTCTCTCTCTCTCTCTCTCTCTCTCTCTCTCTCTCTCTCTCTCTTTCTGCCCAGGGAGGTCTCCATAGGCCTAATCAGCGTCGTATCGGCCGGTTGTAATTGCATCTACCCCGGCTTCTCTCTCTCCCTTCCCCGCCCCCCTCCTCACCCCATCACCCCAACTCCCCTTAGCTAACCCCACCTTAGCCAACACCCCCGTCATGATGCGACAGTGACAGCCCCCCTTAACCTCATCTTTCATTACCCCTTACCCCTTTACTGAGGTAAAGCTAAGGGGAGAAGACAAGGGGGAAGTGAAAGGGGGAAGGGGAGAAGGAAAATATGACAAGGGGATATTATAGGGGAGAATGTGAGAATTTAAGAGATTTAAGGGAATCAAAAGTACCGTTGTGCTCAAGAAGTCAGAGTATACCCTTAAATAAAAGATATTGCCTCAGTGATGCCTTTATCAGATAAGATAACAGAACCTGATGTAGATACAGACACAATACTAGGAAGAAAAAATTTAAGGGGGCAATCCTAGTCCCAGGATGAAGTGAGACAAGAGACACTAACGCCATCTCCCCAGGTCCTAGATGCATCAAAGGGGTGGAACAAAACAGACACACGGAACACAGACTGGGGGGTTGATATAGGGCCCTTTTATCACACACACACACACACACACACACACACACACCATATTGTGGGTTGACATCCATGTCTTTTTTGTTATACTAGTAAATACTGTGTGTGTGTGTGTGTGAGTGTGTCTTTGTCTGTGTCTGCGTCTGTGTGTATGTGTGTGTCAAAAGGAAAGGTAAAACGTCACAAGAAAGACACCAATAAACACACTTAACCACAATCCACCGCCAATAACAGCTCAGAAGAACGGGGAGAGGGGAGAGGGGGGATCACACTGAGCCAGTGGGAGGAAAATTGATAGTTTACATCAAGGGAAATAGATAAGCCACTTACTGGGGAGACAAAGCGCTGGTCGGATTAAGAGGGGAGATAGATTATCTATCAAGGGGGAGGGAATGGTGGGGTGGGAATGGACTAGGATGGGGAATGGGAGAGGGAGGTGGAGAGAGGAGGAAGGAATGGGAAAGGATGGGATGGGTAGCACTTCCAGGGCTGAGCCTTATTGAAAACACGATCTTAATTACCTACAGGGAAGGGGAGGAGGTTGTTGTTGTTGTCCCTAGATGAGGGAAGGGAGGGAATGGTGCCACGGGCTAAAGGAAGAGGGGGAATGGTGCCATAGTCTAGGGGAAGGATGGAATGGTGCCACGGTCTGATGGGAAGGAAGAAATGGTGCCATAGTGTAGGGGAAAGGAGAGAAAGGTGCCACAATATAGTGGAGGGAATAATGCCTCAGTGTAGGGGAGGGAATAGAATGTTGCCATATTGCTGCCATGGAATGAAATGGACATAGTGCCACAGCGTTCAGGGGGAAGTGGAATGGTGCCACATTAGAAAAGTCAGAATCTTAATTAGAGCGAAGGGGAAGACGCGAATCGAGACAGTTTGAGGAATAAGAGAACAAGTCTCTGATACCTTACCAGGCTGAAGAGCTCTGCAGAGTAAATTGGAAACAGATAGATAGATAGATGGTAGATAGATAGATAGATAGATAGATAGATAGATAGAGAGAGAGAGAGAGAGAGAGAGAGAGAGAGAGAGAGAGAGAGAGAGAGTGTGTACCTTCCTAAAGTACAGTAATGAGATTTAGCCATAGAGAGTTAAATGCAATCATCTTTATGAGATGCGCCTGAATGATTTCTGTCGCCGGGTACTTTGCTGAACAAATTCATCCATCAGGATTTACTCTCGCGTTGACAGAAGCTGTTAAGATAGCGCTGGTACATCAAATAGATTAGATAATTGAAAAAGAAGGCATCTGCCTTATTGAAAATATTCCTTTCTCTGTAACAAAAGCACCACTCACTTATATTCTGCTCCTGCTCAGTTATACCCCTCCTCCTCCTCCTCCTCCTCCTCCTCCACCTCCTGATGCTCAACTCTCCCCTTCCTCCTCTTCCTCAAACCTCCCCAACCATGAGGCTAAGGCAAGCGTAAGGCGAGGACCATGTCCTGCTGTACCTGACCAAACAGTTGCCTCCCCACTTATATTAACCATCATCAATTCAACAGAAGAGAGCTCCTGGTGGACGTACATAGTACATACTCGCCCTTCCCGAGCTCTCTCGTCTCTGTTGAGAATATTGAGAAGACATCCACCTCCTCCCCCCCCTCTTCCTCCTCCTTGTCCTCCTCCTCCTCCTCCCCCTCCCCCATCGATTTTGCCATCCTCCCTTCGTCATATTTGAACAAGAGGATGTAGAATTGAAATTCCAGCCCCAGCTTGTTGACCCACGCTTCAAATCAGTGTGCCAGGGGTTAGGAAGTCCCCCGTCTACGCAAACACCACAGGGGAGTGGAAAGAGAGAGAGAGAGAGAGAGAAAGAGAGAGAGAGAGAGAACGGGAATGGAGACGTTGGGATGACTGTGTGAGAGAGAGAGAGAATAGAACATATATCCATCGGGGATCTGACCCTTCACCCAAAGGCAACAGGGTCGTTCCCCAGGGTCGTAGCGTCGTCGTCCTCAAGGCTCGTACAGCCGTCGTGTTTAAAAGTCGTTCTCTCTGACGTTTAAAGGTCTCATGGTCGAGCTTAAATGTCGTGTCGTGAGACTGATACTCCTTGAACCCTGATTACATGCATATATAATCTGAATTTTTTTTTAAAAAGGCTAATGAAGACATTAAGCCGATTACAAACTACTTGTTTACTTTGAGGCATTCAGCGCATAAAAAACACAGAAATAAGTTATTTAAAATTCACCCTCTAACCTAAATTGCAGGTACTAAGGACAAAAAAAAAAGAAGGGCCTTGAAAAGACTTTTCAGCCTTACCCTTTTCCCCTTATTAGCGGGTATAGAAAGCAGAAGCACATAAAGAGAAGTCCTCCCCAACTTGCCCCAGCTTACTTACGGACATTTAAAGTAAACATTTCATTAAAAAAAGGCCCGTCAAACACTCGCTTTTCTTTTACTTACCATCAGGTAATAAAAAGCAAAAAAAAAAAAATAAAAGCCCACAGAAAGTATTTCCAAACACACCATCCTACTTGCCTGCAGGCGTTGGAAACAAAGGCCTAAAGAAAAGGCCTTTTTTTTTTTAAAGTCATCTTCGTCCCTCTTTTTTAAACGCACCCTTCACCCAACTCAAGAGGGTTCTAAGACAAAGAAGCCAATAAAAAAAAGGCCTGTTTAAACACACCCATCCGCCTACAAGCAGGTGTTCTAAATAAACACACAGAAAAGGCCCTTTTAATCTCGCCTTGAAACTTCATACACAATCTCTTGTGGGCGTCACTCCAAAAAGGCCCTCAGCAGCGGGAGAGCCTCACGAGCCGTAATTAATGGGAGAGGTGAGAGCTGTGAATGAGTGTGTGTGTGTGTGTGTGTGTGTGTGTGTGTGTGTGTGTGAGCAAGATTAGTGAGTTAGGACGTGTTAGAGTAAGGGCGAGGGAGGCTTGTTCCCTTCTAGGTTCCTCTGAGGGGGTTTGTCATTACTATATATATATATATATATATACCACCCATGTTATATCAGCTGCTATTGTTTATCCTCCAATATTCACTACGTGGAGTTCCCTACATTCGAAAGGTTATTCATCTGTTTTGTCTGTTGTTTCACTCATCGTCCCTGTATATACCGTTAACGGGCGTTCGCCCTACGAATGAAACCATGAAGCGGCTATCACTAACCAACAGCGTTCTTTCCCAGCGTCCAATAATCCAGCGCTCACCGCGCTGTAGTATCACTATTCTCCCCTATTTCAAGCGTTCATTCTCTTAGGGTTCATTAGCCAGTCGATCATTCGCGGCAAACTTTGGTATCCATTGTAAACTCTTTTTTTTTCCCCCCCAGTGAAATATAGCTTTGAACAGATGTGAATGCTGGTGTAATGGTTTCAGAGCACAGAACATCTGTCTCCGAGTAGAAAAAAAAAGGTCTTTTTTGTCGGTGAATTTAGGATAAACTTTTTAAAGGTCCCCTCTCTCCAGCTTAATGCTGTAAGGAAATCCGTCCTTCGCAGGAGTACCTTTTTTTTTCCACAAATCATATACATATGGTTAGGAGACAACAACACACGAGTGTAAAAGTCTCTTTCCCTACTATACCAAAGTTAGTCACTCACACATACACACGTACACTCACCAACCAGACCAGTAAAAGGCAAACATCATGCTGGATCTCATTCCTTAACAGTATATAGGGAAAAGTATACCCAACTCTGGCGACCGATGAAGAATATTCACGCCTCCAAGATCACCTCAACCCACACCCCTCCAAAAGAGAAAGAATCCCTTCTCCTGGTCCTCCAAACTTACTCTTGGAGTACTGCTGAGATGTTAGCCACAACCTATCCATATACCCTTAAATAGAATACTCAGATTTGAAGGGAAGACAGAAATCCCAGCGGATTTCCATCAGAAATCCCCACGCCAACCCTTCAACTCTACCCACCCGAGGTAGATGTAGGTAGAAACATCACCTACAGACCCTACACGGGGTAAAAGCGAATCAGCTTACACCCTTGCGAATCAGCTCCAGCTTAAACCCTTCCGAATCAGCTCCAGCTTACACCCCCCCCCCCCTGCGAATCAGGCTGCAAGTAAGCTGAGGCCGTGAATGGGTCTGGCCTTGTCTACAAATTGCCTCTGTATCACCAATTACCCACTCAGTAGCAGAACAGGCTTCAGAACCCCTCGTACACACACACACACACACACCGGAGAGGGAGGGGGAGGGGGGAGGAAATGGCGCAGCCAGCGAAACACAGGAGCGTAAGTGAATCAGAGAAGAAGCCTCACTCGCAAATGATCTCATTTCCCTCGTGTGGTTGTCTGATTGGAGTTGCTATATAACCCGTTCGAGACGGGAAAATCATTGAATTTGCTGAAATGTCCCTTTAAACAAAGAGAGAGAGAGAGAGAGAGAGAGAGAGAGATGTGGCCATTTTGAGAAAGAAAAAAGAGAAGGCATTATCAACAGTTCTATTCAAACCGTTTTGTCTTTTAGTTCGAAACCTTGAAGCACACAGTTTCGATGCTTCGAATACGTAAACACGGAGAGCGTAACTCTCATATACCGCATTCATTTGCCGGGCCTATTTGTATGTTAATACGACCCCGGCGAGTGGAAATGTACACAAAATACCGGCGGATATTTTCTACAGCTTCGCCTGATTACGCGAATATCATAAACTAGGAAGGTAAGTCTGTATTGAAACAGCACATAAAGGGAGAGAGTGTACTTAGGTGAGCGTGCCGAAGGGGAATGGTTGGTTGGTTTGGTTGGTGTTTATAACTGGCTGGGTGTATTGTTTCCACGGGAGTCGGTCTGGTGCTTCTCGTCCTCATCCAATAAATATGGAGCGTTTCGGGTTTTGCGAGGACGGGAAACCCTGGCGGCGTGAGAGAGAGAGAGAGAGAGAGAGAGAGAGAGAGAGAAAGAGAGAAAGAGAGACCTTCCGACAGACCCTCCCGTGTGTATAAGTGACGACAGCTCCCAAAAGTCCCCCTCCTAGACCAGACACCACCACCTTCGCTAGCAGGAGGAGGGAGGAAGGAAGGGGGACCACCACCACCACCTCCTCCTCCTCCTCCTCCTCCTCCTCCTCCTCACTTGCAACCGCACGAGTTTCCCCATCGCTCACCAAACCTCCTCAGCGCATCACGTGACAAGCCAACAAAACAACATCTTTTTTTTTTTTCCTATCTTTCTTTTACACTCGACAGACGCATATGCCCCGCTCTGGGGAGCGCAGCGTGTCCCGCGTGTGTCTGAGGAGGTAGTCTCTCTCTCTCTCTATCTCTCTTTTTAGAGGCTCTCTCAGCCCCCCTACGTGGGGAAAGGGGAGACGATCTTAGTAATACACGAGAAGATTAACTCCTCGCAGGGTATGGAGTCTAAGGTGACAGGCAGACTTTATGAGATAAGGGCGAGAGGGGAGAGCGAGCGAGTGAGAGAGTGAGAAAGGGATGGATGTGAGGAAGGTACGCTGGGCTAGAGGTGTATCCAACATTACTGGGAGAAATTACTGGCACCAACCCCACCCACCACCGTCACCTCCATCCACCAGATATCCCCCGTCCCTGGGTTGCAGTTCTGCACTATATATAACTGCAGTGAGCAGCATACGAACTCGTGCAGATGGTGACAGGTCGCAGATCGTAGATAAAAATCACACTACCACCACAGTTCTCGCGCGTTAAACCTACCTATCTAGACCCAATTCCCCTCTCTCATTCATGGCCGGCCTCCTTTCCGTCTTGTGTATGTTATTTCTGTATTTGTTCAGCGTCTGGCTACGGCTGATTCAACAAACCGGTTTTAATTTTATGATTATTGTTGTTGTTACAGTTATTATCATTATTAGTATCATTATTATTATTATTATTATTATTATTATTATTATTATTATTATTATTGTTAATATTATTATTATCATTATTATTATTATTATTATTATCATTTTTATCATTACTATCATTATCATCATTATTCATGCAAAGGGAGGAGAGGAGGACCAGACGTGGTAAAGACATGGGAAGGGAGAGGGAACGCAGAGATCAGGGATGCTGTAGGGGGAAATTGAGAGCATCATAATTCCTGGGGTGTGTGTTACACTAAGAGGAGGTAGGGTGTGCACTCCAGGGGAGGTATCAGCGCGAGACCTGGGAGACCTCTTGCATGCCCGAGGGAGCATAGGGTTTGAAGATGAACCAATGTTACTCGAGACATTAGTGTGAGTTGGGTAAATCACTAAGTGAGGAGACGTGAGTATGATACTTGTGGAAGATATGGGGACATGTGTTTTAAGTGGGAAGGATGACTTGTTCACACTCTGAATTGGAATTTAGACTGATTACGGAGAGGTGAAACAGTTAGTTTGTCGATGAGCGTGCGTGACATTTGATGCATATCAGACTCGTATTGTCATTTATGTACTGGTGACGAACGGGAATGTTATAGCTTTGATGCTGATACGATCGTATTAATTACATGCGGATGTAATTAACTGAAGGACTAGTAGGATTGTCTCCAGTCACCAACGGACGAGGTCACCCACTAATACACCCACTGTCACCCACTGACATATCACCATCACCACCCACGAACTTACCACTGACATAAAGGAAGGAGAGAAATAAAGAGAGAAAAAAATAGAGAGATACAGAGAGAGAGAGAGAGAGTCATCCCCGGCAAAGCTGTACATGATGGTAGTAAATAACTTGGGTTCGACTGTCGCCCAACATTCATTATCACAACTCAAACTCTGTCATTTATTACCAACGGCTAAACGAAATTGGAAGCAGCGCTGTGGAATAATTTGGAGGCCGGGGTTTAATCTTTACAGGTTTATTTTTGCTACTGGTCCTGTGTGTGTATGTACGGGCGAGAATTGCACTCGATACGTAAAACTGCAGAGAAAGGTTGTTGTTTTTTTTTTCCAATTTTTTCCAAAAGGACTTTGGAAAACGATGCTTTTTCCGGCAAAAAGTACCGTTTCATAGAGTGATATAGAGGCTAAAACTTTGATCTTTCTATCTTATAAGTTTTTTCCTTTATAGTTTTGAGCTTTATGGTTCGATGGAAAATACGTAGTGACCGACAATGCGTTTCATTTCTGACATTATGTCTAAATCAGGAACTGTCTGTGATACGTCTCTATATAGCTCATGATAGGACTTTTGAGCACACAAGATGGTTATGGAGGATTGATGGTTGTGCGTGAGTTGAGAGTGGCTAGGTGTGAGGAACGGCACGATGGGTGGATGAGGAGGAGGAGGAGGAGGAGGAGGAGGAGAACGGTTCTTCCTCATGTGTCATGCCGATGAGGGCGCTCCCTCAAGGTGTTGTGTGGAGTTCCCTGATGATTTGAAATACCTCACCACTGTGGAAGGAAACAAAGGTGTGGTCTCCAGGGTTGCATTTAGCATCACGGAAGCTTCTCCAGTGTCAGAAGGGGTCGTACTAGTGGTCTCAGTGGTTGTTCTAGTGTCATGGAAGACTCTCTCTCTCCAGTGTCAAAGAGAGGGTGGTTAAGGCTGGCATGAGCTGGGTCTTTAACGCTTCACAGGAGTTCCCACTCGTGTCATGGAGAACTAAAACCTTTTCACATCACAGTAAAGGATTTCCCTGAAGTCACATGAGCTCATTCTGGCGTCGGAGGGGGATGTCCTTCTCATATCCAGGTGAGGGGGACGCCCTCCGGAGTCATAGGGGAAGTCATTACTGCGTCATGGGGAAAGGATTCCTCTGATGTTCATGACAGGTCACTCCTGTGCTAGAGGGGACGTGATCCTCATCTCATGGGAGAGCGATCCCACCCCTGATGTTATAGTTCATTTAGAGTTATTAGTAGTCTCTTTGCCGTTACGGAAGGACACCTTCCCCCTTGGGAAGGGAGAGGTAGGGCGTCCTTTGTGTGCCATGAACCACTCTGAAGAAGGGAAGGGGAAGGGGTTCCTCTCTGCGTCACGGGCAGTTTTGAAAAAGACCCATGTGCTTCATGAGTTAAAGTGAAGCTACGTGATTGGGGGGAAGGGAAAAAAAGTTACATACTTATATGCGTATATGAGTACGGGGCATACTTATATGCTTATATGTTCATGTTTTCGACATATGCGGCTATAGAAATCGTAAAATAATTTGTCCCTCGCTCTACATTAAAGACGTGGTATGTATACAAGTTAGAAATACTGGGCAACAAGAGTGTAAACACAATTGTAATCACACACATACGCACTTAGAATATATGTGTTGCTTGTATGAAATTCACTTTTCTAATACTGTCTCACGTACATATCTCCTTATCTGCTTGAAGAATTGATACTCTCCAGATAGAGTTTTTCTGTATTATTTTGTTCCATGTATTTCCGACACGACTCTGTTAAACAAATCCAACCTGCAGTTAATTCTAACAAAAATGCGTTCATGTCGTTTTCATTTATCTATACACATTATTCTGTCCGGTCTACATTCATTTGTATTTCTCGTCACGATGGGATATATATGCATGACACATTTATAGTGTTTATGTATTTGCTTGTAAATAACTTCCACTCTAAATGTAAAGATAGGATGATATGATGATTGATATGTTTACATTTGCCCCCCACCCCCTTCCCTCACCCCTGGTTGGTGGGGTGATAGGGGTAGTGGGGGTGACTGGGGGAGAGGGGAGACAAGGGTCAGTGGTTGGAGAGGGGGGGGGTGGTGATTAGGGAGGAGAGGTTATAACTGATTAGTCTTTTGTCTTGTTTGTTTTAGTTCTTGCGTATCTGCACGTCCGTGGGGGAAGTGCACGTGCACGTGCACGTGGGGGAAGAGGCGAAGGCACGTGAGGAGGGGGTATGTTCCGGTACCGTATGATCATAAGTCATACATATTATGAGTAAACATACTCACATAACACATATTAGGAGTACACAGACTCACATAACACTTGTTGTGAGTACGCAGACTCACATATTACAAGGGAGCCCATACTTTCCCTTCTCTTGCGGGGAGAGCGCCCTCTCAAAACTACAGAGGTCTTGTGAAAAATGGTCCTTGGGAGCCATTTTCTTTGTATGATCACAGAGAAAATGTAATGATGAAGAGAAAGTACTGGAAAGCAGCAAAGAATGGTGAAAGTAAAACGGAATCATATCTGAAAAAAAAGGAAAAATGGATTTACAAAGAAAACTCACACTCAAAAAAAAAAAAAGAAAAGAAGCTCAGCTCAAATCAAGTAAAGTTAAATCATTTCTTGAGGAGCAAAGTTCTTTTCAAAGTAACCAGAGTTCATCACACGGGAATCAGAGTTTAAGTAGAATCACATAAGCGGAGGAGTGAAAGCATGAAGTCGGAAAAAGATAAAGGAATGCAAAATGCGGAGAGTTAAAATGGGATAAAAGCACGCCAGGAGAAGAGAAAATTTCAAGAAGACAATGGGAAGCAAATAAATCGAGAAGAGAGAGAGAGAGAGAGAGAGAGAGAGAGAGAGAGAGAGAGAGATGCAAGAAGACAATATACACTCAATATCAGGAAAGAACTGGAGACAAACTCAAGTCCATATTAAAGTACCTCTTGTACAAACGTCATAAAATTCGTTAAGAAAAATAAAAGAAAAACAAAAGAGGGAAGGAGAGAGGACGGGAGAGGAGAGAGGATGGGAGAGGAGAGAGAGGAGAGAGGAGGAGGAGAGGAGAGAGAGAGAGAGGAGGGGAAAAGAGAGATAGCAGGGGAGAAGAGAGAGGATGGGAGGGGAGAAAGAGGAGGGGAGAGGAGAGAGAGGAGGTGAGGAGAGAAGAGAAGAGGGGAGAGGAGAAAAAGGAGGTAATAGGAGAGGAGAGGAGAGAG
>JAYMFT010286065.1:0-15314 GCA_038088735.1 Panulirus argus | reverse complement strand
TACTCTCCCCCTGCCCCCCTCACCCCCCCAGATTCTCTCTCTCTCTCTCTCTCTCTCTCTCTCTCTCTCTCTCTCTCTCTCTCTCTCTCTCTGTCCTCCTCTCCCCACCATATTCTCCCCCTTGTCCTCCTCACCCCACCATATCTTAAGGATACCTTCATCCGAAGTGAAATAAAGGACGTACGGTTATCAGCGTGGAATAATGAAAATAATATGATTATCATTATTATCACTGCATCATTATCATTATCATTATTGCTATTATCATAATTACTATTATCATTATTGTTATGATTAACAAGAACAGCAACAACAATAGCAAAGGTACTAACCTAACCTGTCGAGTTTTTGCTTCAAATTTCACGAAACAAAGAAAAAAATGAGAAAACGAGTCATCTCTGAACTAGGTATTTACAAGAGTCGTCAGCTGGCATACGGGAGCACATCGAGACTCTTCGCACCAAGATTTTCCGGGTTCATAAATCTATTATGGAAGTAAGACTTACACGTATATACAGAGAATAATAACCAACATTTCTGCACCACTTCTGAGCCTTGACTGATGGCTTCTCTTGGCTAAGTAGTTGTTTTATCCACATCCACTTCAGATAATTATAATGCAAGACGTCTACTTTCATAATTACGATTCATATTCCACAGAGGCTTGACCGCAAGAGAGCTAAAACACGCGATATCAAACCGCACGCGGAACCGCATTAAACCGCACGACCCTACCGCATTTTGTTCTTCCACACCAGCTGGCGTGGGCGAGGGAGGGGAGTACCCCGGCGCCGCGCTGCGGTCACCCGCTTCGTATCGCGAGTCGGTAACTTTTCCCACGCGAGTCAATGACAACAACTTGAAGAAACACACAGACACCCCGAGCGCGCTGTCGTTCCGCGCGGCCGTGGACGTTACGTAACAAGTCTCACGGGCAGAAGGTTACGTCGTCCTTAGGCACCGCAAGTCTACGATTCAAGGACAGAGACGCTGCCGACGTACGCAACTAAAAACCACAAACACCCATTGTGTCATCACCGTGGCGGTGTCCTAAGTCCACACGGCTGAACAATATCTTCCACATCACAAAGACAGATATGCTATACGACGCTATTGTATCCCAAGCCATTACTAAAGTCCCTCACGACCCAAGACTTAAGAAGGTTCCTATTTCCCGTGACGGAGCTCCTGTGGGGACGAGTCAAACCTCAAGAGAGTCTCTCGTGACATAACTGTCAGCTTAAGGCGACGCTTCGGTCGGCTTTGATATAGATATGGGAAAGTTTAGATTACGTTCCTTTTACCAGTAACTTTAAGCTTGTGTTTCCTTTGCTAACAAATGTAAGATTATCGTTCTATTTCTAACAGATTTAAGCGAATATTTCTTTAGCCAACAATAAAGCTTACGTTCCTTTTGCCAACAATTTCTTCTTTTTACCAACAAATCTAAGCTCATGTTTCTTTAACCAACAAATTCAAACTGACGTTTCTTTTGCCAACAGATTGAAGCATATTTTTTCTCTGTCGACACACGTCCTGTCATCAACACTAGCTATACAGGCCCGTCACAAAGTCCAGAAAGAGTAGTTCTGTCACAGACCGAGAACAGACCAACTGTACTCAACGAAGATCCTCCGTATCTGAATAATTATCCAATTTGGTTTAGCGACCAGAAACAAATGACAAACATCTGCATCTCTAACAACCAGTAAACCTCAAAAATATTCCATTCATAAATATTTTTTTACGCGTGAGAGGAAACCTAATCTTTTTCAATGATCACCTGTTATCCAGAGATGGCTATCGAACAAATGTATGACAAAGAACGTTAAAGTATTCAACAGTTACTGAAATTATAAAACAATCACATGAATTTAGACATTCAGATTACCAAAAACGCTAAGTTCTCCAGCCTAGTGCATGAAATCGGAACTTACCATCCATTACTGTTCAATTCTCCAAGTCATTAAGTTTATTATAATTGCGTCTTCGCCTCATTAAACAAAGGAGGTTTTTAACGGCCGTTGGTAATAGTCAGGGTGTCGCCTGATCCTAAATAATCTAAAGGACTTGGATGTCCGCGTCTTACAGAACTTGTAACACAATTGCTCAGTGTAAATGAACGATGAACGGCAGCGCAAACAGTCGGATTGTATGTGGTCTTAGAATTGTCTTAAACACCTGACGATTATATTTTGACGCTGCCGACCTTACCAGTGACCCTGGCAATCGATAGGGCTAAAGCCTAACCACCCAATTAACCATCTTAACACTATCAGTAGCTCTCTAAGCACCATGTAGCTAATTCGCAAGCCTCGGTCAGCCGAAGTAAACAGTCAATGGCCATCTTCACTCACTATGCACACAAACTGCTCAATTTACAGTGAATCGTCAGTCCGTCGAAGCTGCTTTCTACCTAGTAGGTAAACCATATAATGTGCAGAATACCGAGAACCGAATACGTAAGAGCAGATGGTAACAGAAATATCATTAGAATCGTAAAGCGATTGAAATCTATAAAACGTTAACGGATGCTACTGACATTTCCACTGACAGGAATCAGAATAAAAATAAACAAGATTTTCATAAAATATTTTCTTCTGACAACAAATCTCCGCCAATGAAACTCATTTGACAAAAAGTTTACTTGAACTGCTTGTGTGAGGTGGTACACTATCATACAGGGACTCTGTTATCCGATTAGTTATTCCAAGCGATAAAATCCGCCAACAACGTTTGACAAATGGTTACCCACCTCAAAATAGTACTGAACTCGTTAGGTTAATGACATGCAGACTTTTCGTTTTCGTAACGACGGCATTTTAAAAGTACATCATTCACCCTTAGGTCAACTACCAATCCATTATCCTCGTTCGTTCATCAACGCAACCACTTTACGAAGAGTTCATAGACAACAACAAAAAAATATTGCAAGTTATACACCATTCATGCGAGTCTTCATCAGAGATCATGACCTATGACGGCAATAATTCAAATATAATTAGGGAGTTCATGACTGAGGCTCGACTTGCATATGAATATTTAATTTTAAGACTGCCACATAAAAGACTGCCGCCGGTACCGGACTCCGAAGGTGCAATGTCCTCCGGGTTACCAAGAAGTTAGGGAAAGTATTTCAAAGTTTTTCATATGAGGCGTTTTCATATCATCCGAGCTATTGATATGCTGGCGGTGTGTTCATAAAGAGCTGCTATATAAAAAAAAAAAAAAATGTAATTGGTGCATCCTAGGAAGCCCATTGAGCTAAGTACAGTGGGCTGTCATAGCTGCTAGGTAGCCCATCATGTGACCATGTCATCAAAACCAAGGCTTCCCCATCGAGCCACAAGAAAGTTCCTTCAAACCACATTATGCTTCCCATCAGAACGAGGTCACCCGTCAAACCGCACCAGGCTGCTTAGGAAGCAGTATTCGCTCCTCATCAAACCAATACTGTGGCAAATATATTTTTTTACCATTACTTTATAAAAACTTAACTGTACTAACCCTCTCAGTACAGCAGTGTTCAGATCTACTTTTTGTTTTACTTAGAGCCACAAATTATTTCAAATGCATCAAACATGTCAACACTTTATACTTAAGATCAGCATATTAATCTAAGCAACTACTTTAAGCATATTTTCTCTAAGTAGGTCTCCAAATGTATTTCTTTTCAGTATCTCACAATTTACTGGAGCTTCTGTATAATGGAAAACTGCTCCATAACCATCCTTCATCCCGCTGCAGTTATTTTCACCACAATCGCGCCTTTACCGAAAATTACATGAGCGATTCAGCAATGTGTCACAGAAGAGTTGTTACCGCAGTCTTCTTTCATTCTGATCATCACTCTCTGAATCTCTACATCAAACAAGCGCAGCTACAGAGACATGAAGCAGTACATACCAGTTTACTCGAGAATCTGAAGTACCGTTGGTTGCTGCCGTGTTTACAATTGCCGAAGGAAACATTTCAGGCGCTGTAAACTTAAAACACAGCCGCTGTTCTCGTGAGAACGAGGAACGGACGATTCTTAGAATGAAACAGAGTTCTAACAATATTCGAACGGAACTAACTAAATCGTGAATATGAATATTACAATAACAGTAACGATAACGACACCGAAGCCTCGTAAAGAGATTATTTTTCTTCGTAAATCAGTTTTGATCTCAAAGCGCCGTTGTTTTGTCAAGCTGCTGTCTTCCTGCACCTGTACGCATGTCATAAACAATCTTTGTTGATTGTATGCCAACCACCACCAGTTGCCGCAGCATCCTGTCGGACTGGCCACCTAACACAGGCAAGGCCCGGCTCCTGCAAGTCTTCAGGATCACACACTAATATCCATTTGTGGCCTCGAAGCTCACAGATCTCTCTTGAGACCAGTATATGGGGTTCCTCATATACAGAAACTCGCATTGAAGTAAATCTACATGCATTTAAAACCCATTTGGTATCATGCCGTTCTGAATACCATGACAAATTTTCATCTGTATTTCTTCGCTTCCTCTAACGCAACCACGGAAAGATACGAATCAAAACAATGTACTCAAGCACGCACGTTTTCGTATACCAAACAACTATGACTTTAAGCACAATACCCAAGGACAAAACAAAGACCGACTGAAGGCGATGAAAGGTATTAGCAAATCATCACCTGTTTACTCGTATCAAACCGTCAGGCTTAGATCTGTTGCGTTTTTTCCGCAACTGCTCTGCTGTATAGTCTATAAATCTATGCGAGACGCTTTACACCACTTGCCCCTAAGATAGCAGCTATCGTTATGTACTATCCTTGTGGTTATACCTTTTGAGTTAAATGGTCTTCCTTAGTATGTGCTATCCCTCTGGCTTGACCATTCTAGTCAAATACTCTCCTTTAGCATGTGTTGTCCTATCTGATTACGCCTTTCTAGTCAGATATTCTCCACTCTGTATCCTTACTCCTAATTACACCGTTTCAGTCAAATATCATTATCTGTAGTTACAGTCAAGTGTAATTATCTTCTAAATGACCTAACGATACCATGTCAGCCTCACCAAGAAGACACTGGTTAAACATCCAACCACAGGAGGTAGGGCTATTGTGGACATAGATCACACAGCAAATTTACATTCAGACAACGAGTCTTTGTTTCTCAATACCCACTCTCACGCCACAACTTCCTCTGACCCCGTTGCACGTATCATATATCAGGAGAATTCTCCTCCACGATCCTCAGGAGCAGCCGAGAGCAGCAAAGGAGGTCGTGTGAGAAAATCCTGCGATGCACAAATACATGAACGTTGGGTGAATGACTGATGCCCAGTTCGCCCTCTTCAAGACGACACACATTCGGTGATATAACAATGAGACAGATCACAATATTCGTACTTTTTTGGGCAATGTATTGGATGATTCTGTTCGTTGTTTGATGATTAGATTGTATTCGTTTGTCCCGAAAAGGGAGAACTTCTGTGATGTAAAGATGCTTAGTGCCTCAAATGTGCAGACAAAATGGCGTGACAGTATCAATCCCTAACCGTTCGTTCCTTCCTTCCAATTTATTCTTCTCGTAGTACCTACTAAAATTATGGAATTTCATTACGGACTCACAGGTCTTCTGTTAACTGCCTTTCCCACGTACCTCCCTCTACACCTCCCGTCATTACGTTTGCCGAGGCAACCGAACGAACCCACACACGGACACGGCTGGAAGAAGCGCCAATTGTGGCAGCGGCGAGTGCGTGGAACTAATGATGTGTGCTCCCACCAGGAAACACACCCACTCCAGGAAGTGGGAGCAGGCAGGAGACGCTCAAGCGCCAACTGCAGGAGGTGGTAAGCGGCCGCTGGCCACTCAACCTCCCACTGCTGGTGGTGGTGGTGGTAGCAGGCATCAGCCACTCACACACCCACTGCAGGAAGCAGTAGCAAGCACAAGCCACTCAAACACCCACTGCAGGAAGCATAGCAAGCATAAGCTACTCAGACTCCCACTGCAGATAGTGGTAGCAAGCACCAGCTACTCAAGCGCTAGACCTCTGAAAGCCAGAGTCACGGTTTATCGGACACGAAAGAAACGCATTCCTTCCTCTTTTCTTTTCTCACACTGGTACTAGGACTTCTGAGCTTCCAGTATCACTTCCTGGTGAATTATCAGTCTTCCAGAGTCGTACCGAGAGATTAGAGTTCTCCCTTCCAGTTTACAGTATGAGAGTTCTTCGCTCGAATGGCCACAACATACGTATGGAGCGGCAACACAAATACCAGGTCTAATCCGCCTCTGCCATGCCATTAAAAACCGATTTCAAAACGTGTGTGTGTGTATTTGATCATTTGTCGTTCTTTCAGTGCAAAATATATACATTCATCGGTCTAAGTATTTATTCTAACCTTTACCTTTACCTTCCTGCCTCAGGATGACCTTCTATGGGGGTTCTGCAGCGCTCAGGAAGCCTGCCATGTCCACCGGGTGAGACCGCAAGTCAAAGAAATTGTGTGTGTGTAAGTTATCAGTGTCCTAAACGTGGAAAATGGAGAAGCAACGAGGGTTCTTGTGATATGCTGAATCAGTGTTCGTAATTATGGAGAGTAGGGTGGAGAGCATCGACTGTTTATAGAGGATTAAGCAAATCTGTGTGTCAGTAGATCTCCTGAGGGCCTTTAGTTTCTCTGTATCCTTTGTGCTGATTTCCTTTATTGTGGAGACTGAATGTTAAGTGTTCACCATATGTGACAGTCAGTATGGCCTGAATTATGTTGAGTGGCTGACGAGTCTGGGTGCAATTGCAGTCCATGTCGATCAGGGGTTAAGGCGGTGGCGCTAGACTTCTGGGCGATGCAGACATGCCATTTTGAGGGAGCCAGTTTTTTTTTCTTTTTTTTAAGCTGCATGATGGAGTATTGCAAGTCTGTTGTTGTTACTGTTGCATGGGTAGTGGTGTCAGGGTTCTATGATGTGATTGTTTAGTCATCTGCATTTGAAGAGACTTTCACTCTGATAAAAGGTCATATAGGAAGGTCATATATATATATATATATATATATATATATATATATATATATATATATATATATGACTACACAGCCTTGCTACCGTCTCCTTTACCTTGCTCATTCTGCCAGCTAAGATATGAAAGTAATGCCACAGAAAAAACAACTAAATAATACTAATAATTCACACAGCACTTAAGTATTTAGAAACACTTGCAAGCCACAGCTGGACAGCTATGCCCCTCCTGCAGTAAAAACCAGGCTGTGGGTACCGCTCCATAACCGAGCTATTCAATCTGACAAGATTGGAACAAAAACCGTCTTCATGATGACCAGAGAGAGAGAGAGAGAGGCCATTATCCTCCTCCTGCTCCAAACAATTTGAGTCTGGTCAAGGTACATGATCTGCCCAGCCACACGACGGGTAATTGAAGCGGTCCAGTCAGTGGTGTGGTGTGGGAAGTGGTCCATACAACATCCACCGCCACAGAGTAGCAGTATGTTGGTGGAACATGTATATCCACCCCCACATTGTGGCAGTATGGTGGTGATCCACACAATATCCACCCCCACAGTGTGGTACTGTGGTGGCGGTTCACCCAACATCTACCCCCAACAAAGTGACAGTGGGTCACCCAACATATACCCCCACAGAGAGACAATGAGCAAGTGACGTATGCAACATCCACTCTCGAAAAACATCAGCGATGCAAAGAAGGAGAGAACACGCCACGCCACTGCTCCCAATACGTGCCAGGGTTTCCGAAAGAAATCGAAACCAAAAGACACCACAAGAAGACTGGCTACATGACAGAGCCCGTTCATCACTTGAATGGAAATACACAGAGGGCAGGAGGCACGAGAGAGGTGGCATGTTTGGCACTCCTTAGGTCGGGACTTATACGCCAGTGTCTTCCCATGGGAGGCTATTTCTAGCCTCTGTGGTGCGTACACAAGCACTCATTATGTCGAGGTACTACAGAAGATAGAGACAGTACTCCTTTCATCAATATATATATATATATATATATATATATATATATATATATATACATATATTACGATAGATATTTTTCTTTTTGTTTTGATGTACAGAAGAGCGAGTGTTAAATGATTGATGACTCTGTGAATGTGGCGGATGGGTGGTGAATTTGTGACGAGGTTCGCCACCACCACCACTGGCCTGGCTATCACACCACCTCCTACCACCATCCATGACCTGCAGAGCCGGGCGTCACCAACCCACCCTCACAACACCACTCTCCAACCTACTCTATCGTCCTCACACCACCACTCCTCCCACCCAACTATCCATCTGTCTAACCCTCCCTCCCTCCCTCCCTTCCCATCCCCACCTACCCACGCTCCTCAGCCAACACACTTACCCACATAAGCTTTTCCTCCCTACCTAAATACCTATCCACAACATTCTCACAGCCTCCCACTCAACCTTTCACCCACGACTCTCCTCCCCACCTTCTACCAAGCCACCTCTCCCTCCCTCCCCTCCCCCCAGCGCCTGGCTCTATGTTCTATCATCCCCCTCCCCTCCCCTGCCCCCCCTTCCCCCCAAAGCACCTCCTTATTCGAACCATGGTCTCCTCACATTCACTTCTCGCCGGCTAACGACCTTCCCGCAAAATCCCAGCAAGAGCTGCGGTGGGTACTTCCGACGTGTCCCCCGGGCAGTACCAGTACCAGTGCGGCTCCTTCAAACCCCCCCCCCCACCACCACCACCTACCCACCCTCCCCTCCCCTCCCCACCCCCCACCACACGTGCCTAGCGGTACCACACTACGCAAGCACCTGGCCTGAGCCTCCTTCCTTCAAAGCCACAGCGTCTGTACCGGAGATGGAATGAACTCTCCTCGTCACGAAGGCCACTTTAGCACCCCTATGTGGACTCGGGGTTGTCCGGGAGAAGAGCTGCTACCACATCTCTCTCTCTCTCTCATACACCAGTGCCGAGCTTTGTCCAGGGAGATGAAGAAGGAGGCAGCATCTGGTCCGACTCGTGTCCAGAACTGCATCGTTTGCGAGGAGGGTGCGCTGCCGAGTCAAACCCTTGACCTCTTGGGGTTATATCAGTCACTCATGGTTACATTACGATACGTAACGCCGGAGTCATGATGACTTAACTCCCATCTGTTATCTTACGATAACCAAAGGGACTTTCGGCGTCACAAGCAATCTAATTTCACTTCGCGAGATAAGTGAGCAAGCAAAATGTACATGATCTGGTTCACGCGTCAAGCCAAAGGCATCTCTAAAGAACGCAGGACGGGAGTCTTGTTCCTCCCACCTTTTTTTTACAACGGGGTCTCGACGCCATTACTCCAAAACCCTGACCTGTAATGTAACAGGAGCGACGGGTTAGCCAGCTACCTGGCCAGGAAGATCTCGGACTGTTTCGAAAGAACTACAGTTTACTTCGTATGGCTACCACTCCGTGGAGGGTCTCAGCGACATGACAGTGTACACAGCCTAGCTAGAGAAAGCAACCACGCCACCAACATCTATTCATCATATTCATATATTCAACTAGATACAAGAGGAAAACGATTGCTTAGCATATTAGAATGAACACACACAAAATAATCACAAATACTCATGAACCTGACTCTACTGGCATTAGGCAATGTGGTAACTCTAGCAACCATAAGTATATATATATGACAAGAGATTATGATGACGTTGAAAGGGCAGCTGCTGCAATGGGATTAAGACGAAGGTATCTAAGCTATTCAGTGGTAGAGAAGACGATACTTAGAGGCTGTGGTGATATAGGTTTAATAGACTTAGCCCACTATATATATCACGCTGCTCAAATAGCGTTATTCTAAAACCAAGCATGAGTGTAAAATGAAATAAATTCTGCAATCTTGTAATAAGAGAAAGCAGATGATGTGCTAAGTGATAATATGAGATTACAAAATACCCTCCACAGCACTGCAGTTCCTGAAGTATCTGTTTACCTGTAATTCCTGTTGTTCACTAAACAATACGTATGGCACCCTGCAAGGCGAACTTTTGTATAACAGTTGTTCACGATTTAGTATTCTACATGAAGGAGGGCAACTGCAAAGGTCAATACATTGTGGACGCACATATGTTGCTCGCTCGTGTGGTGACATATATTCAGTCGAAGTTGATAGGTGAACCATCCATATATATATATATATATAGAGAGAGAGAGAGAGAGAGAGACAGACAGACACACAGACAGACACACACACAGACAGAGCGAAAAAAAAACAGGTAGATAAACAGAGAGATAAATAAAGATCTCCCGTTAGCAAAATGCAAAGCAGAAGCGTACAGAAGAATGTTGGTGAGCTTACGGGGCCCGACCGCCCGAAGTGTCGCAAGCGGTAAGTTCGAAGCCAATGTGTGAACCGAAGGCGCAAGTTTAAAGCATCACAACCATAAACCCACAATAGGCTCTATGAGAGGGTTCGAGGCTCCGAAACGTGTCAGAGTAATCATCGTCCTTTTTTTCTCTCTCTCGTACACATTCACCATTTCCCGCGTGAGCGAGGTCGCTTCAAAAGAAAATCACAGATGACTGAGCCTTAGAGGAAACGAATCCTTTCTCGGATCCTTCCTCTACATCTTCTTTCGTAAAGCAATAATAGGATGGGAGGATTTTCAGCCCCCCTGCTCCCGCCAACCTTCTTAGGCGCCTTCTACTACTCGCTTGAATTAGCAGCAGGACAGCATTCTTTCTCCACAATTATATTTAGCCATAAATCTATGAATCTGTATACCGATCATTCCATTCGGTCATATATCTAATCTGACTCGCTACAATAACCATTCTATGCGGTCATGTATTCAGTCTGATTCTATGCAATGAGTCCGGACAGTACATCATCAGTTGTGGGAGGGAGCTCAGGCCACATGAATGACAACTAGTGGTGTGAGCTCATAAAACAACAAAAATGATGTTCGTTCGCAGAATAACCAAATGAAACTAAAAGAACCACGCTACGAAAATCGTCTAAAATCTTTTCTTTTATATGTTTGCCGTTTCCCAAAATAGCAATGTAGCAACAGGGGTAGATGAGCGAGCCTTCGAGGAAAGGAATTCTGTGTTAGCTCTGTCCTCTGTTCTTATATAATAATCATCAATGCAACTAACTAAACATAAAGTGTAAATGTTCACTAGGCATAAACCAAAATCTCTTTTACAAAAAAGTTAATTGAAATAACTAATAGGGAAAACTATAAACAAGAGAGATATTGCTATGAATTTATTCCAACAGCAACAACATGTAAAAAGGTCATACGACATACTCACCGAGGCATGATTCCTCGGGGTCCCAGCTGGCTATGGCTTCTTCAAGCTGAAAATAAAAAAGAAAAAGACGATCAACACTGAGGATCCGAACACCAGGGACAGCCTGGGAGCAGTGTAAACAATGACTGAGCAAGATGATAACGGTCGAGGAAAATCTAGACATCAAGTCTAAGAGAAGCTGAGAAAAAGCAAGAGATAAGAGACAGCGTGGTGCGGTAGCCAGAGCTATCACATGGTGCAGTTATTTCAAGGATGATAAGTTAATAGTAAAATCAGTGATGGTATGGTGATAATAAAGTCAGGGATGGTATTGGTGATAGTTAAGAAAAGTCAGGGATGGTATGGTGATAGTAAAGACAAAATCTGGAATAATAGGTTAGTGATAAAGTCGGAATTATTCCGTTGATAGTAAGGGTGTAATCAAGTGATAATAAAGAAAGCCATGGGTAATATGTTGATAGCAGTAAAGGCAGTAAAGTCAAAGATGTTCTAATAATAGGTAAAGCAGATATGGATAACAATTACAGAATCATACACCTGACAGGCCAGTTGTCTAAACCAAAGGTCTTCGAAGATTATGAAACCTAACGAGAGACTGACCTGAAAAGTCGTTAACTGTCAAAACCAACACCGTTGAGGGAATGAAAGAATAACCGCTAGTTTCCAAAAGGAATTATCTTTTGAACATTATCACTGCAAGTCAACAGCGATGGGAAAGTACATGACACGCTGGGGGAGACGCATCCTGGCAACGAGCTATGGTCCTGACCAGCATCTTCGAACGTGTGTATACGAGTGATAGTAATACACCCTTGACCCAGCCCTGTGTGACGGGTTATGTAGAGGGGCCAGCAGCAGCAGCAGCCATGTATCGTTGCCTGGCCATAGATGGTCAGCTCAGTGACTCCCCAACCCTAGGTGTCGGGTCAGGGCTGCACCCCAATATGTAGGTGGGACAGTGCAGTAAATATGTCCATATGTGTGTGTGTGTGTGTGTGTAGAGGACAGAGAGAGAGAGAGAGAGAGAGGTGCGCCTGAAACACCCACCCTGACGATGAGATCGAGGGACTGCGCCAGGATCGGAGCCACGCCGTCGAACAGGACCTGGTACTGGTAGTGGGTGACGGAGGAGAGCCTCCGCAGGTGCTGTCCGTATACGTCCTCCACACACTGCAGCCGCTGGGACAGCGTCCGCTCTGTTGAGGCGACCACCACAGCCATCCGCAACCGTGGCTCCAACTCTGGAAGTAAAGATCGATATTAATAATAAAGTAATATGGTGCATAAAGGTGATCCCCCCGTAGTAATCTGCAGGTTCAGTAGCAAGCAGGATGGCTGTGTTGTGTTCCCACCATTAAATGAAATTGGAAATGGCTATACGTTTTTCTGCTGTTCATACGACATCAGAATGTACTAACTACCCTTTGAAGTTCTGAGCCTTTGAATGTCACTGAAGTCTTGAGCCTTTAAATGAAAGATCAGTAACTTCAGATTTGTCTTTGTATAGCCCTATAGAGAATATTCATAATCTAATATTTCTGTTGATAGAACCAAGACGAACACAACAAGACCGTATGGAAAAGAGATTTGGTATTTCATTTTTACCACACTGATGACATCCTTCCTTAACGTACCCATTCCACCACAACTCCTACTGTATTATTACCCCCTCTAACGTGTCCTAACACTCCGACTCTACTGCTATCCCCTGTTTAACCCACCACTCCCACAGCAACGCCTACTTCATTAAGCTTGATATGTCCAGCATGTAACGTTCCCGGGGTGACGCTGGAGTACCCTACCACCTCTTGCACCTTCGCCATGTCAGAACACAAGTCATCCCTTAATGCCACAAGTGTGTGTGACCAGTTTACAAACAGCCAGTGATAAAATTGCCTCGCCATCTGCGACAAGCGCCGTGGGAATGACGTGGATTACCTTGAACGATAAGCTTAAGTACTGGGAAGAAAACCCCGTGGGTGCAGCTTCAAGCCACACCAAGCGAACTTTTCCCCGCGCCAACTCTCGAGCCATTACCGGCCTCCCACACAGAGCAGCAGACATTCCTGCATGGCCCTGGCCTCCCACACAGGAGCAGTAGGGAGGGAACCCACTCAGTACAAAGTGGACAAGACGCCCAGGGGATAAAACCAGCCACGAGTGTCGTAAAACACAAACTTCCAAGCCCTGACGTGCGGCATTCAGGCCATGACGTGCAGCCTCGTATTCTTATCCAAGTCTTGAGGGTTAATGATAAGCTTTTTCAAAGATATGATTATCTGGTGAACACGGAAATACGGGGAGGGGGGGGGGTTGTTCCCATCCCCTTATCTCCATAGCGGTTTGAAAAGACCTTGAATGCAGTGCATACCATCTCCCTGCAACGTGCTGTAAAACACACACACACACACACACACACACACACACACACCCTATATATTTTTCTGCGGTGAGCGCTACGCGCTGGTACTTGCACTGTCTGAATGGCTAAAAATCTCGTCACAGGAAAAGCAAGCTCAAGAGACGTGGCCCTACGAGCGCAGCATGCGGTCCTCTCTACCAATACTATATCAAAACAAGTAATAACAATAAACCTCAGCTCCTCGTGGGCTGGGCTAATGGACATAAATGTTCCTCAAACCCAACAAACGTGGCCTTGAACAAGGGTTGAATGACGTTGCCCGAAAACTGGAGTAAAACAAAAAAGTCGATACATAACGAAGCAAGATAGAGTGATCATGAAATAGATATATGGAAGCAGAAACGAGATTTCGGTACAATACATATGCTGATCAATTAAATTACTCCTTTCTTGTGTGTTGTAGGAATTACTGGTTATCGATAAATAGTATTATTACCCCCAATGCCTGTACCATCGCACCATACATGAGAAATACAATATATATGACTATTAAAGCTAGCGCTCAAGTTACGAACGTTCCTTTTAACGATCGGAAGAGACAGAGATTGACTTGTCTAGTACCACAAGTGGGATTCCTTGGTTAGAATGTTATTGGTAAGTATCGAGCACTGATTACACGAAGGTTGCAGGCAGGCAAGCAACAAGCTTCGGGCACTGTCCGAGTCAAAACCCTTTTAAAGACTTGCGCTGTCATCAGTAATCAGATACTGTCGGACCACTTAACCGCTACGATTCGCTACGTCAAATTGCCAGCGTACGCAACACCTGCACGAGACAGTTGCTATGTAGTTCGCTGTGAGTCTCATTCCTCCCTTCCGTTCCTCCGTTCCTTCCTCTCTTTCTCACCGGTAATAAACGACTTGTCAATGATCGGTTGGTGTTCTTTAGTACAAAATTGAGGGTGTGCAGGACCATTGTGGGGTTCCCAGAGCAAAAAGAAATTTTTGTATAAAAACGTCTGAGAGTTGTGTAGGTAAGACTGAAAAGTTTCAGCCGTGTACAGACGCAAGTGAGGAATATTTCTTTTTTTTATTTTTTCAGGCCAATACAGTAAACGTGAAGTCACAGACTTGTTAGAACGAGTGAAAAGTTCCGTCCCAGTTCCTGGATCGGCTGTGGTTCCTGGCTGCACCAATCGGTCATTCCCACAACACAGCCCGATACTGGGCCGACTTGACCTCCAATATGGTCGCAACCTGGTATGGGTAACATCCGACTCTGCCCTAGACTGACGGTCATATTTGACGGAATATCATCCTATTTGCTCTAAAAGAAATTCATGCTTACATGTACACGACACAAGCGGAAACCCCTTCATATTCCACGGGAGGGAGAGAAGAGGTGGTCTGATCACTGCACATATACACACACAGACCCATCTTGTTGACGATGACTTCAATTCACAACAGACTATAGAGACAACATGACAGACACAGAACGGGAGACACGGGGTTGTGAAACTGATCAAAATACATATCCAATAACCAAACACAGGAGGCGGCAAGCAGTCTGGATTCGTCACGTTCAGTTTTCTATGTTATGTTTTCTATGTTAGCTGAGACGGCACGGGCAGCTAAGGCCCTAATCAAGGCCATCCCATTAACGCTATATATAT
>JAYMFT010286054.1:0-10424 GCA_038088735.1 Panulirus argus | reverse complement strand
AGAGAGAGAGAGAGAGAGAGAGAGAGAGAGAGAGAGAGAGAGAGAGAGAGACTGCAACGGAGTCCATGGAGAGGAAGAGGCGGCTGCAGTTGAAGACCCGGTTTGCTGACAAGGAGGACAGCTTTAGATCGGAGTCTGTTGAGGAGGAGGAGGAGGAAGAGGAGGACAGCCGGGACGCACACTTCCCGCACGTGAGGCACGACTTGGTAGTTCCGCGAATGAAAGGACGGAAGGAAGGAAGGAAGGAAGGAAGGGAGGAGGAGGGAGGGGGTGGTGGAGGATGAAGTATTGAAAAAAGAAATTCAATCTTTTTTCCTTTTTTTACAGACGTAAATTTCAGCGTTGTTGGAACACAACGTGGCAGGACACTAGTGTTTCTTTCTGGTGCAGTACAGCCCGCACACTCACTACCTTAATGCAACATTCAACAGCGAATTTGTTAAACACAAACATCATTGCTGATAACATGATCCTGACTCTCATCTTCATTCACCCTGAGGAAATGGCTTCAGCTAATCACATGAATGCGACATTTACATTCACCTAGATCAATTATAGATCATCCTTGGTACATTACTTTATCACAATATCCATAACTAAATATCCTTTGATTCCGTCGATATAACATCCACAATCCAATCACTCTCAAAAATCAAGCGAGTCTGTCAGAGTTAAACCGTGTAGATAAGAAAGATAAGAGAAAGATAGTAGCACAAAAGATAAAGATATTAAGTATACCACTGTTTAAAAGCCAGTGGTATTTAACGCTATCTGATGATCATCACAATCACGCGGCAATGGGAGTGATGTTCGAGCCTAGATTACCGATAACTGGCTAGGTAGGTGTTAGGGAGCAGTGATCTTGTGGACATCCCGACAGTGAAATGTGACTCACTCACGACAGTGATGGGTCACGAGCAATGTTCATCAAGCTTACGAACATGGAAACCCCTTAGCATTTTAGAAAGCAAAAGCTGAATGATCACTGATAAAGCACAGATCTGCTGATGTCAAGAATAAGGCCCAGTCTCTTAGAGGAGCACGCAGAAACCATGTGCAGTTATCTGCCTTTGACATTTCTCTTTAAGTGCGTGAAATGGACAAGCTTTCGAACGTTTATGGAAGAAGAAAGCAAAATATAATGACAACAAGAGGAGACAATGACAGGCAGGGAGAAAAGGGGGTCATCGTGACACCATCGCAATGTTGACCCTACGGGAGTTAGAGTTTGCATAAATCAACTGTGTCATAACTGACGAGGCGAACGCAAAGTCTTAGACACGCTATAATTATCTTGACAGTCAATAATTCACCTCACAGTCTAGTAATTAGTCTGGTAGGATGTGATATGCTCAACGATCCCCCGCAATCGATGATTAATATGGCAAGTGACAATATGCCTGATATCCAGTAATGAGCAGGACCCGGGTGATTCATCTCACGCTCAGTAATTAAGGTGTTGGTAATGATATGCCTGATCATCAGTAATTCACCTGGCAGTCAGTAATCAACCAGGCTGGTGGTATATGCTTACCTATGACTAATTAATCTCACACTCAGTGATTAACGTGGCAAGGGATGATTTGCATAACGATGAAGAAGGAAATTCATCTCATTGTCACATGTTAACCATGCTGACAGTAAAAAGCCTGACGATCAATAATTCACCTCGTGTTCATTAATCAAACAGGCTGGTTGGCATATACTTTACTATCGCTAATTCACCTTAACGTCACAAATTAACCTGGTAGGTTTGGGCAGTATATCTTACTACTAGTACTTCTCAGGACTAACAAAATCGTTCGTCACTCAGTCGTTTAATTCGTAATCAATTACTCCTACGACGACATACTGGGAGAAGAGGTCGTTGCCATCTTTCTATTTTTTTTTTTCCCTTGCTTGTACTTGTCTGTGTCTACAACGTAACCTGGTAAAAAAAAAGAAATAAGAAAAATATGAAGATAGGATTACCACATGTGACGAGCGAATCCATCCGGTATACCTTACTCAGGAACCACCCTGGGCTTCAGCAGTCAAAGGTCGTCAGGTTTCCAAGTGTTTCTATGACCTTGACGTGTGGCGTTTCGAACTCAATTTGTGACCTGTCGAACTCATTTTCTTTTTTTCCGTGCCTTATGCCCCATTTTCTGAAATCATGGCTTCGCCTTGACCTTGGCCCTTGACGTTTGACCTCTCGAACTCAGGTTGACGCCTTAGACCCGAAATTATTCTCTGAATTCCGTGTTTCGTCGAATGGTTGGTCGTGTGTGTACGCCCCTGAGAGTTATCCCACAGTCGACCTATCGACGCAGGGCAGTCGTGGAGTAATTGTGAGTTCGAATGGGCCGACCTGAGTTCGTGAAAGCCAACAGGGACACGAAGACACCGTAACCAGGATATCAGGAAAGAGGGGAGGGGGCCTAAGACCTTGAAAAGACGAGGGAGGGCGGTCATCACGGTCCTGACACGTACACAAGGTCACTTCACAGCAATTAATGGTGCATGTGTGTGTGTGTGTGTGTGTGTGTGTGTGTGTGTGTGTGTGTGTGTGTGTGTGTGCTCCATTTAAGTATATATCTCTCCCTCTCTCTTTAATTAAGTCCGGCTTTTCTGTCCCTCTCTCTGTATCTGAGTGTCTACCTTAGTATCTTGAGTCTTTCGTTTTACCTGCCCGTCTCTCTGCTTCCTCGTGGGGACATTGCTCCTAGGTGTATACACACACATAACGCTAGTTAACGTAAAATATTTACATAGCTAGCTAGAATAGGAGATACTAATTCATAACGATATTTCACTCGATATTAAAATCACCCCGGCCTCGGTATAAGACTCTGTCCATTCAAGATGGAAAAGTATTAAAGTCTGGAACAGCCTACATAAGGAAGGAACGCCTTGATAGACAGAAAGGAAGACAAGGGAGAAACGGAAGAGCAAACCGTGCGAAAGAGAGGTCGCCAAGAGGTCGATGAGAGAGAGAGAGAGAGAGAGAGAGAGAGAGAGAGGCCGCTGCGAGGCCCATGAAACCTAAAGGAAGACCCGGGATGTACGAGGAAGGCTGTGGACGAGTGCTCAAGCAGAGGTACGTAACACCAGAGGATGCAGGTTCCCGGAGCGGTGTGGTCTCCTCGCGGATGATCGCTGAAAGTGACGTAATAATAACAGCCCCAGAAGGGAGGGTCACAGTCAACAGGAAGCCACGGAAACGGTTGTTAAAAAAAAAAAAGAGCATATGATCCATTTGTGATGCTCACCAACCGACAGACCAACAACAGATAATTGGCTAAGCCAAATGAGACTACATTGAAGAGTTGCCGTAGTCATAACAGTTAGGAAACACAGCGTGAAATGGTACGCTAACAAACGGTGGTGGTGATGAAACGAATGACACAGAGACTGATATGCTGTAAGGTCAGGCCCCCGCTAAAAACTTCATTGGTAAAGGAATACGAAATCTGATCAGTAACTCTGATCTAACCAAAGCAGTGGGAGAAACCTGATATTGAAAAAGCACAAACTGTTACTCGAATTGTTTGACTCCGTCAGAGACACTACAGCGCAAAACAACAAACCAAACAATGGATTATGATATCATAGAGAAGTATATAGTGATATCAATCTCCTCTGGTGGAATATTGCATCTGTATACATATGTGAAAAAAGAAATACTCTGACCTCCGCTCACTTGTGACAGCTTAGACCTTATCATTTCTACAAGAGCAACCAATGTTCAGCAGACTAACTCGCAAATGTGAAGATGGACCATCAAGAGTGGAGGTTGAACAAACCTATTGACTACAATTCTTCATTGAGATATTTTGGTATCCTAGTCTCATGACTGCAGCCACTGCACAGATTATTTGATCTACTTTGTCCAGATAGATTCATAGCTCGTAGAGCTATGACACGGTAGTACCTCAGTTATGGTGCAAATGTTAGGACTGTTGAAATGATGTACCGCGCATCAGCTTTCGTCCCACAGAACAGTAAAGGCGCAGATGGACTTAGATAAAACAAGAAGCCTTGATACTCATTCTTGGCTGTCCCAAGACCACTAAAATACCTAACATGAGGAAAGATGGAAATACACCCATCGGAGATGATAGAATACTTGAAATCATTTCACGTTAGGCCTGAAGCTGCAGCCGGTTGATCAAGAAAATGTCAGTAGAAGTGTTAGAAAATGTATACCATAGAACAAATGAATCTACATCGACCCTAATATAATCCACAAGTACTGGTACCATCCGCAGATAGTGTCAATACAAGAGTCCTGCGTATTAGAAAGTTGAAAGAAAATAACCTTTCAGACACAGGTCTAAACAAACCCTGCAAGAAATGGCACACCACCTCATAGCTTAAGATACATGCAGTTTTGAGAATGTATTCATTTCACCGCTTCACGAAGATGAATCAGTTACTATATGGAAAGACTGTGGACTAATGTAATGGGTCATCTTTGTTATATCTTTTGTTATAATCACTTAACCACAGTAGTCTTACACTGTCCTTTGTGGCCATCATAAAGCTCTTGTGCTAAAGTCACAGGATGAACACGGCCGCCGCAATACATAACCCGCTGTGTGCCGCAGAGCTGAAGATTTAGTGGGGACAGGATGCTGGGAGAAGAGGGCGGCTAGGAGGAGTTTATGGGAGGAACAGACGACGGAAAGACGCAAAGAAAGGGGTGATGACTATCAGCAGGAGTGGAAGAGGAGGAGGAGGATGTTGTGGCCACAGGCGTCTTATGGGACGGGGAGAGGACAGGGCGAGAGAGAGATGGGTGTGTGTGTGTGTGTGTGTCTGTGTGTGTGTGTGTGACGGGTGTGACGAAAGGAGAAAGCTGGGGGAAGAGGAGCAGAGTGGGATATGGGAAGAACGAGAGGAAGACAAAGAAAAAAAAATGTGTGGAACGCGGCACAAAAATACGATATTCCGGGAAAGTGAGAGAAAATGTGAAGTGATGAATATGTTGTAAGTAGAAAAGAAAAAAACTTGAAAAAAAGAAAGGAAGATGAAAGGACCCGTGAGATGTGTGTGGACAGGATGGCAAGAGGAAGGCGCTTGTGACTTACGGCTTATTGGAACATCGTAGGAAGGACCCGCACGAGGCATTAAAGCCTTATTTAGAGAGAAACGAGTTGAAAAAAAAAAAGAATTGGGGTCAGAGGTCGGTGGGAATAGCACTGGGAGAGTAAGTTTCCGATCACCGGACGCCGTAGGACACCGGCCTGCGAGGCGAGAGAGGTAATGGAGAAGCTCCGGTCGAGTGAATTAAGGAAAGCGGATTGCGATGGAGAGGAAAATATGCAGATGAAGCCGAAGATATTGATACGAGGACGAGAAATATATGGCCAGGGTAAATGATGCGGCCTCGCGCGATGTAGATGGGGAGAGGAGGAGAACCTGGACGACGGCAGATGTAGAGAGGAAGGGACTGGACGACGACAGGGAGAGGTAGAGGATATAGCCACTGGACAATGGCCCGAAGATGTAGAGGGAGACTCACTAGACAATGGGGTACAACGCTGGTGAGGGAGGTGCACTGAACAATGGCAGGAAGATGTGGACGGAGAGACAGTGGGGGACGGGGGCCGACAAACGGCCAGGGTATGGAACCATAAATATTACTTTCAGTCGCTAAGAATATTTCCCGGGTATAAGAAAGAAAGGGGGAAGGAAGAAAGGGAAATCCTTCCATGTGTCCCCCTACCCCTGCATATCCTTCATCACAGCACCACTTTCCTCCGTTTCCCTTGTTGAAAAGCCTTGTTCACATTTCTTCTTTCTTGTTGATATCTGTTGCAGGCTCTGATTATATGTCGTATAATAGTGAGGTTGATCTGGCAGGTCTGGCGTCGTCGTTGTAAATTTCTTGCGTTGATTTCTCTCCCTGGTTCCTCGTCCACACTTTATACCGTTGTCTTCCATGCATGAATGCCATTTTTCTCGCTTCCTCTTTCGTCAATGTCTCTCCCTCCATCCTCCTCTCGTCGACTGCTCTCAAAAATGCGAGAATCTTTGACTTGGGGACGCATTTTTCAGCTTAAGAGAGACAGAGACTCTCAGATATTTCGTGTCAGTAAATCTGTAGATGGCGAATGAAAATGTACCGGACGAGAGCGGGAGTGTTGCCTATGCAAACAACTTTCCGGCATCTAGCGCTTGATCTTCCATCCGCTTAAACTTCCTGGAATCACAGCAAGACCTTGGTCCAAGGCTTCACAGTGGTGCTGTGCACGACAGTTGGCTAATTCCCTACAGTTGCTATTGTCAACTGGGGTAATGGAAACTCTAGTGGGTGTATCCTCGGCAGCTCTAAGCTCGAGTTGGAGTTTAAGAAATGAAGTCAATGAACTTTAGCAACACTCGTTCGGAAATTATGCATCGTACTTATCAAACTGGACGAGTTAGGTATGCATATCCGTACGCACAGTCTCTCTTGAGTTAATGTCGTAATCAGTGCGCTGAGTCCGTCTTTGCTTTAGTTACGTAATTCATATACAGAGTCCCTTTTTGCTCAAGTCATCCATATGTTACTACAGTCTCTCTCTTATGTTAGTGACGTAATCCGAACACACAGTCTTTCCAACATCTGAACGCACAGAAATCTAATTCGAGGGTCTGACTGGGTGGTTCATTTAACAGTTTATCATAATTCTTCTCTCCATCTCTCCCACTAACCTGTCAGTGTGATTTTTGTACCTAAAGTTCCAAATCTGACTGAAGTTAATTTTCACATGAAATAAAACATGACTTTCCAAAGAGGTTCGCACGAAGTTCTTAGTGAGAATAAGGAGAAAATATCGTTAAGATGTTTTATTGTGTATGTGTGTGTGTGTGTGTTTGTGTATGTTGTAATTATGTAGTATTGGTAAATTTGGTGCATTACGAGGGAGTGAGTTTCACAGTCATGTTGCCTCGACTCTCAACGCCATATAAAGTAAGTGCACAGTAATATTATGCCGGGAACCTGTTCATCGACCAACTTCAATAGGGAGGATGAACAGCTGGGCTGGCTATGGGTTGGCTGGTCAGGCTAGGATTCGAACCCGGGTGGGCTCGTAAGATCCGTGGGACACAGCGTTAACCACAGTTTACCCGTGTTTTTAACCTACGGGAAGCGAGTTTTACACAAGTAGGGACCCATCTGTTGAACACTATTATCACACAACTTTTTAAACTCCTATATGCTGTCTACATTGACCTCCTCCTATTTCAGCTTCTTTTATTCATTCACGTCTTATACTAAAAAAGTACCTATTCACATTTTCTTTCATAAATTTCTAGCTCATTTTCATGCCATGTCTCTAATTGTTCTATCTGAACTTCTTAGGAAGAACTGTTCACTGTCTACGTCATCAATACGGTTTCAAAGAACATTTTCCTGTGTACATTTTAAGAATTTTTATTTATATGACTGTCAGTCTCAATGAGCGTCCAAATTCCCACAGTCTGTCACTTTATAATTAATATTTTCCATCATTCGTATTCAACATGTGAGAAGTGTGTGTTTTACTGCTCCATGTACCTCCGCTATCTAAGTATAAATGTTTCAGTTCCGACAGATTTTTCAGAGGATCACGTATGATCAACTATCCTATGCTCTCCTTTCCTACAGTTGCTCTTCCCATTTTATATTAATTGACTCGGCCATCTTACAAAATTTCTTGAAAGTAAAGCTTCTTTTTTCTGATCAAGAAGACCAGCTCTCCTTCTCCTTTGTGTCTCATTCCCTTCTTTCTGTCATCTACCCCTTTGGACGGATCATATTTCTTTATTTGGTCTGTACAACTCCAGCAATATGAGGTGCATTTAGCCCTAGCTCATTGCTTGAGCTCTTGCTGTTTGCCACTTGCCTTACGCCACCTGTAGTTCATCTCTGCATTCACTCTATTTCCAGACTGTGTGTATATGTTTACTAGTTTTGTGTTACGAGGAGAGAGTGTAACACTCGTGTTGCCCCGTCTCTTAACCTTGTGTATATGTCCCATGTCTTTACTCGTAAATACACACACACACACACACACACACACACACACACACACACACACACACACGCACACCTGCCGAAGCCAGTTACCCATTTATCGACCAGCCCTGAGGGAAAGATGAACACCTGGTGTTGGGTTTAGGCCAACTGCCACGTTCAGGATTCGAACACATGCGGGTGACTTATGATCTTTCATGATAACCACTACGCCACGGTAGCCTGTTGTGTGTGTGTGTGTGTGTGTGTGTGTGAAATTATCTTATTGTAATTACTTATCTGTACTTATTCCATTACCCGCCCCTCTTACACTGTAACAATATCTCTAGATTTTTTCACAAGTTTCTTGCTTAAGTTTCTGTTGTCCCTGGTTGTTCTAGCCCTCCATCTTTAGAAGAACTGTTCGCAGTCTACACCATTAATCTGGTTTATAAACACTCAAGAGTTAGGATCAAGTCACCCCCTCATTCAAGCCACATTCGTGTGGCTCATACTCTTGAATTTTCTTTGCTATATTTAGCCCTTTAAACTACTGTATGATCTCCACATTCACGATTTCATTTATCAGTTTGTTACGTTAATCCACAATTTGTATATTATGAAATTATTTCTTTACATCTTTCCTAACAAGACCTGTGGTAGAGTTAGACATCCTATGATCCAGACTGAATGAGCTCAGTAGAGAGACGTGGTGTATGTTACATGTAATTCCCTCTTTGTGATTATCTATTCGTACTGTACGGGGAGGGAGTTCTACACTCGTGAGCGCCCCATCGCTTGAACATTCTCTACTTTCATACTTTTTGAATTAGTGTACGCTGTCTGCATTAGCCGTATTCTTAGTCATTCTGTCACTCCTCACTCTTCCTTCTTGCAGGGTGGACAAATTTAAACCTCTAACCTTTCCCTGTAACTTTCTTGATTCTGGTACCATGTTTGCCCTGCTCTGGAACTTCTATATTACTTCTTTGTGCTTCTTTAGGTAGGTTGACCAAACTACTTTTGGCTCTTTATAGGATATGAACTGCAGGCTAAATATTTCCTTGCCCATATACTTGAAAGCTGTTCTGTCATTTGCCAGCAGACAGTTTGTCTCCTTGAATGCTCTCCTAATATGGGACTCTGGAGACAAGTTAGGGACGATGTAGATTCCCAGGTCCTACACACACACACACACACACACACAATCCTGCAGCTTTTTCCTGCTAGATAATAATGATATTAAGGTCCTCTTTCACTTTATCTCATCTTCATTCAATCTAGTGTTAAATTTCGTCAGCCAAATTTGGAGTTCGTTTAGGTCCTCTTGTAAGCTAATGCAATCCTCCTCGCTTTTCACTTCCCTAATGACTTTTACATCATCTGCAAACATATACAGATAGGAGTCCATACCTTCAGGCATGTCATTTACATAGATCAAGAACAGTAATGGTCCCAGAACGGAACCCCGTGGCACTCCGCTGGTTACCTCGATCCGTTAAGAGAAGGCTCCTCTGACATGCGGCCTTTGTTCCTTTCCTTTGAGATAATCTTCCATCCATCGAAAGAGTTTGTCTCTTACCTCATTCTCGTGATCCAGTTTCTTAATCAGCCTTCTATATGCTGCGTGTCCAGTGTGAACAACTACAAGGATTAGCTCTATTGGCATATGTTCAGTACAGCACCAATATTTCTGCAGAAAGGAACCATCTTATGAAGCTATATCAAAATGCTAGAATATGATGAAGCTCGAGAAGATTTTCCTTGCACATCAAAACACCAATGTTTTGATAGCTTATCATAAAATGAAAAAAAGCTGCGAGAAATTTATATCATTCCATCAGTAATGGTAAAAGCCCAGGTTAGTGTAAGATTATGAGAATCCTCAACATGAAAAGCTTCCAATGAATGAGCCTTATTAAAACAAAACCCTCATGTATACAGAGAGATTTCCCTGTTATAACCTCACGTAATGGTAGACACTTTGTAACCCAAGGAGCGGCAGTAGAGAATACTGGTTGCAATCATCTCTCCCCACCCCAGCTGGGGTGTGTACATGGATGCATATGGAAGGGACGGATAACATGAATGGTCCACGGCGAGGTTATATAAACTGGAGGACAGCAGCAGTATCCGGAGTTTGTTAGGGTGGTCAGCCCGGAGAGCCATATTCTTAAGTTCCCTCTCTTTTATGCGATGGTTTGGGTGGGGGAGGACGTTGACGGCAAGAGGACACAGAGGACAGATACAGTGCACAGATACGTGATGTGGGTTTACTGTACGATGTGAGTGGTTTGTTGGATCTGTATTTCAGGTGCCTTATCCAGATACTCCTGGCATCTTTAAAACTATTCTAGTATGCACGTCTCCCTCGTCCATTCACGTCACCCAAGCCAGCCACGTCCTCCGAGCCAGTGCATCCCACAAGTCAGCCACGTCCCAATTTTTTCCTGGCCTG
>JAYMFT010286043.1:0-10424 GCA_038088735.1 Panulirus argus | reverse complement strand
AGAACATCCAGGTTTCTTTCCTCAAACATACTACCTATCTCTCCTTTCTTCTCATCATGGTTACATTCACACACATTTAGACACCCCAATCTGTGTGTATATGAGTGGATGGGTCTTTCTTTGTCTGTTTTCTGGTGCTACCTTGCTGATGCGGGAAACAGCAGTCAAGTATAATGATAATGAAAAGGAAATATTAAATATTGCTTGGAGCTCGTGAAAAGCATATTTTGTAGCTAAGACCCTCATTTACCTTCATCTTATGTAGTTATCCATACAGCCATAGAGTTTACCCTAGGCTTGTAAGAAACCACAAGTGTCACAGCTTTGTTTAATGCTTGAAAAAATTGTAACTGAGATTTCCTCTGATATTATTGTGGAAAACTGCTTAAAGATAGTGCAGTGATCACCATCATAGCCACTCCATGCAACTGACCTAAACATTATCCTAGCCTACCCCCTACCCAACCCCCTCCTCTAGGCAGTTCATTTCTAAAGTGGGCTTTGGCAAACAAGTATGAAAACTATACTGTAAATGTTGTTTTTCAGTAACAGTTTGGCTATTGTGTAACCTTTAAGCCCCTTTCACAGGTAGATTCCTGTAATGTCCTTCATGTCACTGTGTCTCATTTTCATCAGCTTACTTTCTAAGTTGACTTTCATTAACCATTTTTGTGACATACTGGGGCTTGTTTGGTTTTCTTTGTAAGGTATTGCACACATGACAATTCTACTCTCTTGGGCCCCTATCTGTTTATCCCCCTTTTTTTTTTTTTACTGTACCACGTTTCCCAATTTCAGTACCACTTCACCTATCTTGTTCCTAATCCTTTTTTTCTCTTACAAAATATTTTCTTTACCTTCTCTGACTTATCTTGCTTAGTTAACTGTTATACCATCAGATTTATTGGTTCCTCTCAAGCTCAAAGGAATATTCCATGTTGATGTAGTCATACATACAAAGGAACTTGAAAGCTAAATGTGCTTACATATCTCCAGGAATTTGTGTCTTTGTGCATGTTTATGTGCGGGTTTGATATTTATTTCTTTTTGTCAATCTATTTCTGTGACATGTGTTGCATGTATGCATTGCACAGTAAGTAATGTGTACATGGATCCATTAATGCCTTTATACTTATGTGTATGCATGTGTATTTATGGTAGGGCATCTGCATATGTAATGAAAGCAGTGCATATTTATATAAATTAGATAATGAAAAAATTATTATGAAGCTAGTATGTAACAAAAGTAGAGTGGATTTTGAAAATTGTCTTGCAGTAAGGAACAAGCTTGTATAAATGTATGTGAGAAAGATGGATATCAATTTTTGTTTAGTAGTGAAAGAGTAAGATTAAATGGATAAAAGGAATGATTTGGGAAAATTCATAATCATTCCAAGTGATAAATGGTAATGTCATGAATAATCCTTTTTTTTTCCAGGTGTCAAGAGGGAAATTCTTGAAATGAAATTTAAAAAAGTCCAATAAATATAAAACAAAGGTGGTTATGCATCATTGAATTATCCCTTTGACCTTGAATTTATATCTAGTAAGCCTTTCTTGTGTTGACAACCTGGCCCATACAGTGCCTCTTATTTGCTTATACCACTGATGGTTGTTGAAATTAACATTTTGCATCTGATAGTATTTTGATGATTCTGCATGTCTCATGTTCCCAGGATTTGTGACTTGCAATTTTCAGTGACCTGTCTGTGTATTACTGACTCCACTACCTTGTCCATGATTAGGTGCATAGAGCCTTTCATCTCATTCTCATATTATACCTTTCAGTGATTAGAGGAAGGAAAATGAAAAAATATATTTACATTCATATACTTCATGATGGAAATCTTTCCACTGAAAGAGAAGAGAAATAGAATGATAATAAGTGTTTCAGTAGTATGGTTATCAAAAACAATTTACTTTAAGTGTTTCTCACAACCCCAACCATACATCCTTGTCACAAGATAATGAGACTCAATAAATGAGAGGTTTGCGGCTGCTTTTTCTTTGCAAACAATGCCATCCATAGTGCTATCCTTATCTTCTTTTACTTGTGATTGAAGAATTTTATATATTTTTACAACATGAAGACTTTCTTAATTGTATTTCCATAAAAGGGCCAACAAACTTGTTAATCTAAATCAAAATCTCAGCACAGGAGCCAAAACAGGTATTAAGTAGTCAGTATGATATAATTAATTATTCTTATAGTGTTGGAGAGCAGTCCTGAAATTCAGGTGCCAAGATAAAAAAAAAGCTAAGATCTGTCAATGGGTCATGTGTTGTGGCCCTTCTTCCACCTCTAATGGCTAGAGTGGAATCAGAAGCCTTCCATCTCATTAATTCTTCAGGCATCACCTGTCTCCGACCATCCCTATTTGTCTGCCATGATGTTTCTGGCCTCGCCCTGTTTTACAGGTATTTTTCAGCTAGTGCTCATGTAAGCTGTCTTCATGTGTCCCTGCCACAATGGCTTGAACCCATGGAATGTGTCTGTTTGCTTATTTCCATAGTTTCTGTTTGGAAACCAGCCACATAGGGATTGACTATTATCTAACTCCTTCCCTCATACAGCAAAGCCCTGGAATTCTCTTCCTTCCCTCATCTTGCCTTGTTCCTGTAGCCTTTTCTACAGGATCATATACAAACACCTGAGGAGCTGTGATTTATTTCATTTTTTCTCACCCCCTTTTTCTTTTCACCCATGACTGTTAGGCCATGTTTAGAGCATGTTTTACCCATGTCACATTAGGTATGGAAAAATAGGTAGATACTCTTTAAATATGGGTTGATGGCTTTGACTGCTAAGCTTGGCAGGAGCTCTGTTAGTTATATTTTCACACACATTTGCACAGTTAACCCTTAGAGATAACTTGCTAAATGGCCACTTTCTTGTAGGTGGCTTCAAAATAATGACAGAATAAGAATTCCTTCCCAAATTTACCTTCCTTGATGTATTTGATAAAAACTCATGGCTCTATGCAGTTGCCTATGTCAGTGGACTCGGATTGTAATTGAACCTAATGGAACAAGATTCATCTCACCAGTGTCTATGTCTTTTTTATCATCAGACATCTCAAGGTCCCTGAGAAAACAGTGTTGTCCAAGAGAGGAAACATTATCGGTTTTTTCTTATGTTTCTTTCACAGCATTACATGAGCTATATAATTCACACACAACAGAATCATTTGCTCTACAAAGGTGACCAGCTACTCTTCTTGAGTGTTTGGAGTAACATGATGTAGGAATTGTGGACAGATGCTCTAATCTGCAGGTAAAATACTCCAGACTTATCCAAACATTTCACTCATCTCTAAAGTGTGCAGCTTACTAGTTTATCTGTTCGATTTGAAATGCATGTGAATCATTTCAATGGATTTGTTTGTATACCACCTGTAGAGAGCACTTTTTTGTAAGTGACATATTGTGCATATTCAGCTTAGTTCTTCCCAGTAGTTTTGAACTGTTATTGAAAATAATCATCACAGTGAGAGGGTGTTACAGAGCATGGATAGAATGAATCAAGAATAGTGTGGGTGAAGGGAAAGATTGGGATTATGAAGTATGCATGGGTATGTGTATATGCGCCTGGGAATATGAAGACTGTACCAGCTTTTATGGAGAAATTTGAATAACTGTATTAATGGTTTTGAGAATGAGAGAAACATGGTCATATTAGGTGATATGAATGTGAAAGTGGAATGTGATGAAATTTGTAAGGTGGTAGGTAAATGGGGAGTGCCTGGAGTAAATGATGATGGAAGTTATCTTGTGGATATTTGTGCTGAGAGGGGTTTATTCCTTTTAAACACCATTTTTCAGCACAAGATGATCCACAGATACACATGGATGAGGATTGATGGAAGAGAAGAGTAAAAGGCTTTGATTGACCACGTGGCAGTGGATGAAAGATTGAGAAAGGCAATGCTAGATGCTAGAGTCGTGAGAGGATTCTTTGGAGACTCTGACCATTTCATGGTTCTTGTGGGGATGAGGATCAGGGAGAAGTGGAGGTATAGTGCAAGGAAGAATGGGGAGGTAAAACTGTTTGGCAAGCAAGATAGTGAATTAAAAAAATGCAGGGAGGAGCATCAAAGGAAGGTAAATAAAAGTTTAGATGGAAGTGCAGTGAATGTAGAAATGCAGTCTGTGTGAATGAGGTGTTGTAGAATCAGTAGTTGGATGCTACTATAGAATCAGTAGTTGGATGCTACTGTAGAATCAGTAGTTGGATACAAGGTAGTGAGATACAGGAATAAAAAGGGTGATGCATGGTGGACAGAAGAGATTAGAAATGCTGTGGAAGAGAAAAAAAAGGCTTTTGGTAGATTGCTTGATAGGATTGTACCAGTGGAAGTTAGGCAAAGGAGGAAGGAAAAATACTAAATATTTAAGCAGAATGTTAAGAAACTGATAGAGGAAAGCAAAGAAAGAGTAGATGAAGATTTTGGAAGGAAGTTAAATGCATGTTTTGGAATAATAAGAGACTGTACTGGAAAGAGGTGGATGTAAGAGTGGAAATGTTAACACGAAAAGTAAGAAAGGGGAGTTGCTGAGTCAAAAGGAGGAGAGTGAAAGGAAGATGGAAAGAGTATTTTGAAGAATTGATGACTCTAGGAAAAGGGATGGCAACAGTTGATACATGCATGGGTATGGAGGATGGAAGGAGGAGGATACAAGTGTAAGGGCCTATAGCAAAAAGGAGTTAAGAAGAGTAATGATGAGGCTGAAGGTAGGAAAGGCTCCTGGAGTAGATGGGATTATGGCTGAAATGCTGAAGTATGGAGGAGAAAGTGTGATAGAGTGGATGCATCTCAAGTGTATTGAGTGAAAGCTATTCTCATTTTTTATTTTTAAAGGAAAGGTGATAAGGATGTATGTAGCAATTATAGAAGAATTAGTCTGTTTAGTATTCCAGGAAAGTGTATGCAAGAATATTAATTGATAGAGTGATAGAAGTAATTGAATGCAGAATATGTGAAGAGCAAGGGGGTTTTAGGAAAAGTAGGGTATGTGTGGATCAGATTTTTGTAGTAAAGATGACCATGAAAAAGTTTTAGCTAAAGATAAGATGTTGTATGCAGCTTTTATGGATCTGGAGAAAGTGTATGACAGTCAAGTGGAATGCTTTATGGGATGTGTTAAGGGTATATGGTATAGAGGGACAACTGTTGGATGGAGTGAGAGCCTTCTATAGAGGAGCAAATGCATGTGTAAGAGTGGATGGAGAGCTGAGTGAAAGTTTTGGGATACATGTAGGTGTGAGGCAGGGCTGTGTGATGTCACCATGACTTTTTGATATATGTGTGAATGGAGTGATAAGAAAGATGAAAGCAAAACTAGGAAAAGGGGGTGCTGAGATGGAGTGTGGCAGTGAGATATTGTGGCTAGTGGCAAGCCTGTTTGTGGATGATACTATGTTATTTGCTGAGAGTGAAGAGGAGTTGCAGAAGGTTTTAAGTGTGTTGTATGATGTATATCAGCATAGGTGATCGAAGGTAAATACAAGTAAAACTAGAGCAATGGTGTTTGAGTGGAAACAGAATGAAAGTATAGATTTTGCAAAACCATATAGAATGAAAGAAGAAAGTGTAGTAAATTGTGCTTTGGATATGAGAGGGAAAAAGACTGGATTTAAGTATCTAGGAGCTGTCTTGGGTAAGTGAGGTGATATGCAAGGAGAGATAAGGAGAGAGCAGTACATGGTAGAAGAGTCACTGGGTCCCTTAAAAGAATAATGAAGGGTAGAGTTGTAAGTATGGAAGTGAAGAGAGGATTAAGGGACAGAGTAGTCTTCCCAACTCTGACCGATGCAGCCGAGACATGGACATGAAATAAGTCAAAGAGGCCAAGAATCTAGGCCGTGGAAATGAGCTGTTTAAGAAGAACGTGGTGTGACTAGATGGAATGAAGAAAGAAATGAAAGGGTATATGAGAGAGGTGATATGACAGGGAATGCAAAGGGTGTGAATTGTGAATTGGTAGAGTGGATGAAACATAATACTTTGAGTGGTTTGGACATGTGGAAAGAATGAAAGACTGGGAGTTTAAAAGGAGAGTGTATGATAGTACAATTAAAGGGGTTGATGTGAGTGGAAGACCACTTGTGACATGGGCAAATAAGGTGGATGAACACTGGAGGGCGAGAAATAGTAGAAGAATGTGTGGAATGGTGTATACAAAGAAGGCGTGTAGGACAAGGATAAGTGGAGACTTTACCATGGCCACCCCTTGATGGGAGTTCCCAGAGGAAAGGGTAGTCAGAGATATAGATAGATGGATTGATAGTGTTGCTACTTTCTTCTCTTTCTTGAAGGTCATGTCACCTATGCATTTATTATTCATGTAATTATGATTCTTCTTGCAAAATGAATATGAAAATATGAATATAAGCAAATATCTTTATCTTTGGTACAGTTGTAGCACATGTACAATATAGTACTAAAGAGTAGGAGAATCATATTGTGGATATTCAGCTTAGTTCTTTCCAATAGATTTGAACTGGTATTGAAAATAATCATCACAGTGTTGCTGCTTTCTTCTCATTTGTGAATGTCATGTTACCTATGCTCTGCTTATTATTGTATTCATGATTCTGGATGCAAAATTTATATGAAGATAAGAATATAAGCAAACATCTTAATCTTTTGTACAGCTGTAGCACATGTACAATATAGGCCCAAAGAGTAGGAGAATCATGCCTAGATACAGTGCAAACTTGTATTTATTACCTATTGTTGTGAAAGTAGGTTACAAGAATCACACTGCAAAAGGAACCTAAACATGGACAGTATGCCTGACCTTTTGCCTGAAAATTATTTAAGAAGGATTGTAAAGGAAGCAAACCATATCTGAATCAGCATCTCAGTATTATCCTTAAGCACATTTACACTACAAGGGATTCTCATAGATATTAGCAATGTATGTTTGACCCAAATTGGAGTATGTATTACTGGTTTGGTCTTACCACATTAAGAATGCCAAGGACTTGCTGTAGAAAGCCAAATAATATCTGTTAGGAACAGCACCAAAATTAAGAAGGATGAGTTATGGGGAGAGAAAAGAAATCCTCAAATTACCTACACTAGAGGAAAGAGGAAAGGAAACTACAGATGGTGATGATCATCTTCGGTTTCTTTACAAGTTGTGTTGTGGGTTCAGGTCTAGTGCAAAGATTTATGGGGTGGTATTAAGGGTTTTTGTCTGATCTCATGGGCCTTAGATTAATGTTGAGGGTTGTAGATGATATTGAGTGTTCTCTTTGTATGCTGAGTTGTGGTTTAATGATAAAGGTTCTGGCAGTGTTGTAGAATATGGCTTTGTATTAAAAGTTCTAACATGATTCTAATGGTTCTGGCCTAATTTTGTGGATTTTGGCTTAATATTCAGGGTTTTGCCACAATGGTCAACCAGCTGTATATTGCGTAGAGCTAGCAACATACATATTAAAGTGCAGGACCAGGTAATTTTTTTATTCTTATAGCAAATAACTTTCATTTGATTTATTTGTAGATACTGGCAGCTAGTCTTGTGTAATCTTTTAAAGTGAATTGTTTTCATACTGATTAAAGAAGCTTTTTCTCGAGTGTTATTTGTTATGGAAAGGAACATAAAAGGATGCGTGCTGACTATAGTTCAAAAAGATGATCTGTTTAATCTAAAACTATGTTTAATGATAGCCATATTAGTAATTTTGTGAATATGATATAGTGGACAAGCTGTGTGGTTGTAGCATTAATTTCTTATTAAACCTGTGATATTTCCGTTATCATTATTTTCTTTGAGGCATTACTTCTTCCAACTTTCTTTTTGAGCCAGCCTATCAACTGCTGTTTTGCCATGTAGATCTCAAGCTAAGTTATCTAATTTAGTCAGCTAGGTAGACAAATTTACAGTAACCAATACCATAGTCATATTGAATGAATCCATGAAACGTAATTGTAATGTGCCGTGGAGAGCTTCATGAAAATTTCTGCTCAAACACATTAAAATCCTTCACCAGGCTGATACCCATACTTCCCATCAGTGTCATCTTACCAACCTCTTCTCCAGTGTGTGGTCACCCTCAAGGTTAGTCTCTTCTTTGTCATTAGGTAGGTGAGAGTTAGTATACTCAGTTTAATTGCTTAGCTTATCTATGAATAAGTGTGCTCATTCTCCGAGTTGATCTTATGATTTTTAATGTTCCTAACTTAAGAATATATTTTGCAGTGATTAGTCTATTGATTTCATTGTACCTAAGACAAGATAATTTTAGTAACATGAGGTATTGATTATGACAGTGACAAACATGCCAAATTTGAATTTCAAGAAAATGATCAAGATTTTAAGAAAGTAAATAGCCATTACATTGACAAGATATTATTTTGATTGATTTGTTCCCATTTTGAAGGTATTTTAGCCCAAATTGATATAATTTATAAAGGGGGAAGGATAATTTGTTCTAAATAGTATGCATTGTAACAATGATAACCTAAATAGACAAATGTTTTCATTGCAGTTCCACAGTTTTCTGCTGTTCTGCATCACTCTTTCTCTTTAGAGATTAGTGTCCTTAACTAGGCTGTTTCTCACTGTCAGATGAATTAAATTTGCAGAATATGACTGCAGATTTATTACCAGATTGGCAAACACAAGCATAACAAATATGAATAAACACAAGCACTGGGTGTAAGATTGGCCCAGGAGGGTGAAGAAGTCAAGAAGTCAAGAGCCTTCATCCTCATTGATTCCTGCCTCTTGTGGGTTCAGCATTGTCGCACTGCCAATTTCTGCATTTTCCAGCTCAAGGACATGGTCAGTCATCTGCTCTAAAGCCTTTAAAATTTCGGCATGACGGTGTCAAGTTAGCCATATGAGTTCATTGCCATCTGGTAGAGGAAGGCCTGATGGTTCTGGTATCATAGAAAAAGGATTTTTGGGCCAATATGGGGCTCATTACGTCATAATAAATGCTTCATGTTTTTCATGCTTGTGGGCTGTCAACATTTGGACCCACCATTTTATGTAGTGGAGGGATAAGTTGTGCTTGTGGCCAACAGCAGACTCAGCCTCATGGAATAAACTTTAGTGAATAGTTTGTGGTTATTTTCTGATCAGTGACAATGGCTTTTAGAAAAGCATAGTTCATCAGTGATTTTTCATACCATATATGTTTTAATGTACAGTAGCTATATGTCTTGAGGGTATTGTACATTTTTTTGTGAGTGCTGGTGCCATCAGTAGACTCTTGTGAGAGAATATGTAGGTGAACAGTTTGTGCCCTTTTCTGACTAATGAATGTGACTGACAGGAAAATTTTGCATGGTAATCATTTATGTTAGAAGTTTTAATATATGTATGGTTTTGGTGCATTACATATGACAGATAGAGAATGAGTGTCAGTGGATGTGGCCTTTCTCAGTCTGTATCCTGGCACTACCTCACTGATGCAAGGGGTGGCGATTCTGGGGCGGGATAGTGCCAGGAATGGATGAAGTTGGGCAAATATGAATATGTACATGAGTATATGTGTATATGTATGTGTATGTATGTGTATATGTGTCAGAAGTGGAGGGAACAAGGAGAAGCAGGAGACCAAATTAGAGGTGGAAGGATGGATTGAAAAAAATTTTGAGCAATCGAGACCTGAACATGCGTGAGGGTGAAAGGCGTGCATGGAATAGAGTGAAATGTGGTATACTAGGGTCAAAGTGCTGTCAGTGGACTAAACCAGGGCATGTGAAACATCTGGGGTAAACCATGGAAAAGACTGTGGAGCCTGGATGTAGATAGGGAGCTGTTGTTTCGGTGCATTACACATCTTAGCTAGAGAATGAGTGTGAGGGATGTGGCCTTTTTCATCTGTTTCCTGGTGCTCCCTCACTGACATGGGATGGCAATGCTGTTGCCTTTGAGGCAGAGTGGCAATGTTATTTACTGTGGGACAGGGTGGCGCTAGGAATGGATGAAAGCAAGCAAGTATGAATATGCACATGTGTATGTATGTATATGTATATGTATGTATATTTGTATATGTTGATATATACATATATATTTATGTATATGTACTTACATATGCATGTATGTATATATGTGTTTACATGAGTGGATGGGTCTTTCTTCATCTGTTTCCTGCTGCTATCTCGCTAAAGTGGGAAATGGTGATAAAGATATATATATATTTTAAAAATATTCACCATTTCCTGCTTTAGAACGGTAGCATTAAGAATAGAGAACTGAGCCTTAGAGGGAAAATCCTCACTTGACCCTCTTCTCTGTTCCTTCTTTTCGAAAAGTAAAAACAGGAGGGGAAGATTTCTAGTCCCCCGCTCCTTCCTCATTTAGTCGCCTTTTTCGACATGCAGCGAATACATGGGAAGTATTCTTTCATGCCTGTCCCCAAGGATATATATATATATATATATATATATATATATATATAT
>JAYMFT010286032.1:0-10424 GCA_038088735.1 Panulirus argus | reverse complement strand
CATCAAAGTTTGGGGATTCAAGGTCCTTGAGGCATGCAACAGGTGTGTTTATGTTGGAATAAGCACAAACACCACCTCTTGTTGGACCCCTGAAGCTTCATTGCCATCACCTGTCGTTTTATCACATCACATTATCATTATTGTTGTTCTGTCATACTGCAGCACTATTGCTGTGGTCCCATTACACCAAAGTACTGTCATATGCCTCCCATCACACCGTGGCCACCCAAAAATTCTTCTCACACTAGTGCTCTTTAGGATCCCTAGAAGACTCACACAATTGGCTTTGCCTCAGTCCCCTGCCTTTACTCTCCTCGACCCACTCTAACCCACCCTGTTTTGCCTTGCCACACATTACTCTTCAGTTCCACTTTCCTCTCCTGCCCCACTCCTTTCCTGGTCCACCCCTCTACTTTCTTCCACACTCTTTGCTGTTCCAAACTTCTGCCTAACTGCATTCCCTTGACCTGCCCAGTCCCTCTCTCTCTACCCTCCTGCTGTGTTCCTGACCCCTACCTCTTTCCTGCCTGCCAGGTCCTATTCTCCAGCCTTAACAATCTATCCTACCTTTCTCCTCCTTCCTTTAATGACCTTTGTTCTAATCAACCATACTGCCAAACTCTTGAAATATTCCCAGCTCTTCCTTGACACCTACCTTAAACAACCTCGCTTCATTTCTGGCCCCCTCCTCCTCATCACCCGCTGTTCTATCTTTTCCCACTCCCTTGGCGTATCCCACACCTATGCCTTAGGACATTTATCATATTACTATGCTTCATTGTACCTCCTGCTCCAAATATCCCAATCCCACCTTGTTCCCCTGTCCTGTCCTATTCCTTTACCCTGCTCCATTTCCCAACCTTGACTCATTCCCCCTCATTGCCCATCTCTGATTATGTGTGTATCTTACACTTGAGCCCTGCCCAGCTTTGGTTCCCTGCCCTACTCATCCCCCTGAGCCCACACTTATACCTTGGCCTATTCCATTCTCTTGGGAACTCTTCAGCCCAGTAACACTCCCCTCCTCAGTACGTTTGTTTTACCATAAACACACTCATTTCTTACTGTATGTCCTGCTCATCCTATAGTCACCTCCCCTACCCCAATTCTTCTGCCTTTCCCCACTCTTCTACCATATCTTGTCCCACTTTTCATCAGAGCTCCCCTTTTTCAGTATTATGACCATTTAGTCACATAAAAAACAAGACTAATATGATTGACCATGTGAAAATCACTGGTTGTTCCACAAATAAAGAACAAGCTAAACTCTACTTGGTAAATGGACAGTTCATTTGTTGTAATATACTTGCCAGATTTTGAATTCATAGATTTGGTATAGTTATTAATGTAGATTATTACATCTTAATTCTTTGATTATGTTATTTGATTTTAGCATAACACAGAATAGATATACGTTGGTCTAGCCATCATAAAACATGACTGCTATGATCATGGTATAGATAGCCAGTGATAAAGCTTAATTTATGTACAGTATTTGCCACTGTACTTACAGTTGTTCAAAATGCTTTATAATGATTATGGCCGAGCCTTTATTATTATCTCAGGGTTGATGCTAGTACATACTGCCTTTTAAGATTTACTAAAATGCTTTTGCCACTTGTTCAGTTATTGATCTAAAGCACATTTTACAGTGTTTAAGATTATTTGTGTTTTTGAATTCACTTTGTATGACAAGAATTACTACAATGAAAGTGCCAATTGCACCTTTGTACAATTAATCAGGTAATGTTTTCTTTGTACTGTACTTTTTAGTGAAACTACTAATAATACATTTTTATTCTTCTCTGGTAAAGTGGTTTGAATTTTTGTGTACAATATGATACAGATTTGTTTAACTCTGGAATTCTGTTTTCCTTTCATGTTTGATTTCACATGAGTTTTGCATCTAATATGGTGTTTTATGCATACTTTTCCTTGCACAGAAGTATTGGACTCATCACCATTTCTGTTGTCTGTCAATATCAAGTGTTGCATTTTTTCTAAACCATACTGTAAGAAAATCCTATACAGTATAATATGCTTATCGTTATTTGGTCAAGAGTATATTGCAAATTAAGTGATAGAGTAAGTGATAGAGTGACAAGGATGTGAGCATGATGTGAGGTACAGCATTATTTCAACATTAAATCCAGATTCATGTTTCACTGGGAATCTTTATGTATTTGCAAATATCGTAGAACATTGACTTTGATGGTGAGTATAACTGTGATCTGCCATCTGCAAGTTAATGAATCATAAGATAAATTGCAATTTGTCCTTTGGGAGTTGTCATTTATAAGGACACTTATTTCCATCCTGAACGAATCTGATATGAATATGAATTCCTTTTTATAGTCTAACTCCCTAAGTATTCCTGTGTACAAACTAATGTATCCAATGGTGGAGAAGAGAGTACCTCTTTGAAAATCCCTGAATCTTGAACTGGATTTTATTGAAATATGCCTTCTAAAGAAGACCTTCATATAATCTGATCTCCCTTTGCAAGTAAAATAATGGAATTTCCTTTTTCCTTTTTGACTATTTTGAGATATATTTGCTCACCTCCTTTCAGATATTTGCAAGTTTTGTAGGAAGTATTTTATATGTGCAAAAAAACTGACACAGTTCTTGATGTGTGTGTGAAGCTACATTATACGTAGTTGATTCAACTGCAAAACAAAATTACGGCCAGAAACTTTCTCATAATACCATGATAGGAAACACACATTTTATTGTAGAAAAAGTTTTTGTTGTTGTTTCAAAAGTTTTCAGAAAAGGTGGGTAACATCATTCAGGTGATTATTTGAATGCTGTTTTCCCATTTGAGGAGAAGGAAAAACATGCAGGAGGGTGGCATTTTTGCATGATGACCATCGAACATTACAGCACTGCATATTATTTTGAGCCTTCAAGAATATTATATGTGGGTCAGAGTTAGTTCATTTTTATTCAGTTAGGATGAGATATTACAGGTTTCTGCTGTCTCTGAATTCTTTGAAAGTTTGAAATTTACTCCTAAACTCACACTTTCTCAAACACTTAGAATCTCATTCCTTTCTTTCTGATCACCAGTATGGATTTCACTGTGCTTGTTCAACTTGTGAACTCTCCTATGTGACTTATGTCAGATCCTCCTTTCTTGGAGTTTGGTGAGGCCTTTGTCACAGCCCTTTACATCTTCAAACCATTTGACAGGGTGTGGCATAAGTCTTTGCTTTCTAAACAACCTTACTTAGGTTAATTAGCTTTTCTCTCTTCTCTAATACATAGTTTTCTCTCTGGTCATTCCACTGCATGCTCCATCGTGGGTATGACAGGTCTTGGAGTATGCTGAAATGATGTTTGTAGTATTGTAGGGATGGGTGATGTCCAGAGTGTAGACAGGAAAGTGTAACTCATGATTGTCTGGGGAGTGTGCCTTTGGTGGGTGTATGTCTGGTGGGTTGGAATTTAAGAGTGAGTTAATGAGATGGCCATGATTAGGGCACTCATTTGCCTGTGCCATCTCAGCAAACATTGAAAATAAAAGAATGGATGACAATTACACATCAAAGTTTTCAAATTTTGCTCTAGCTTGATTGCAGTGTAATTACAAGCTTACAAGTTATGCCATTGGGAATTATTTTTATTTAGCTGAAAAATTCAGTTATAGGTATTTGCCAGTACTGAAATAAGAATTCGTCTTTCTGGAAATATATGTCCATTAGAAATCCTCTTATGGAGCTGTTTTAAACTAATAGGACTTGTATTTTTAGTACACAAGTATATCACAAAATAGATTCCAGCTTCATATTGATAACCAGTTTACCAGTATGTAAATAGCATTTTAGAATATGTTTTCTCTGTATTGCTGGTTGCTTGGATTATCTAGAATTTATTTATATATGGATGGTTTCAAGATTATTGTATTGCTGTTGTAGTAAACATTGGAGTTGGAGTATGATCTCAACGTTCGGAAAAGATATTTCAGTAATATTTTTGCTGATTATTCATAGTTACTTATTAAGTTTAAATATTACCATTAAGAAGTTTTATATAGGGGTAGTATGAGATTGACTATGTTTTACAAGTCATTATGTCTTTTCTGTTTACTGGTATACACTAGTTACGGGAATGAATGGGGATAAGGGAATAGATCTAAGGATAGGTAGTAGTAGATACTAGTTATTGCATTTAGCCTTATGTAATTGTAGGAATGGATGAGGATATTAGAAATGATCATAGGGTAGGTAATAGTCAAATGAAATCAAAGGACATTGTGGACATTGTTTACTACTGTATATGAGCTTGTATCATTTGTTTTTGAATGCAGCAGATCATAACTTCAGATTTAGTTTACCTGTTTGAGGTTAATTTGAGGGTACATATACTTTCTAATAAGTAAGGGATGCTGTCACTTGATTGTGTATGCTGTAATGACATGCACTGAATTGATGGCATTAGCATGGATGTCCTGCATGAAAGCCCACTTTCAGCATCACCATAGCATTAGACACAGATTGTGTCAAATTACACAATGCCAGTGGATGTGCCTCTTAGTCATCATGGGAATTGAGTTTGTATATCTGCATGATTAACCTAACCATTCCTGGATATATATCCAGTTTGCTGATTGGTTCCAGTACATCCAACACAACCATCCTATTTAGCTTCACCAAATATCTGAAGAATGCACTTGAATGCATTATGTATACATGGACCAGAAAGCTGAATGAGTGGCATATATATGCTGGCTTCTTATGCTGGCAACTAAGGGATGAGGGAGCTGCTGTGGTGCAGAGAGAGACAGGAGTACTGTTGACAAAGACAGTGCACTTTCCTGTGGATCGATGGACTTATAATTGGGAATTACGCCTCAGTAAAATTGGTAAATGGGCCTTACTTCAGTTAACAAGTGTCACATTTAAAAAGAATCTCCATCCTCAGTTGAGAAAGGGGGTTTTCACCTGTATGTATGTACGTATCTATGTATTTTGTAGACATTACTACTAAGTGGGCTCATAACCCAGTGACTGCTGATGTGCTGTATATGGCACCAGACATGTCTAGCAGTTAACTGCGAGTAAGCCCTATATGTTCTGGATCACTTAAAAGTACAGTAAATAGTTGAATAGCTTGTCAGAAAATAGTTATTGTCATGGCAATTTAAACAATGTTTCCACATCATTTGCCCCCCCCCCCCCTTTTTTTTTTTTTTTTTTTTTTTTAACTCATGAGGTTATATCTGTTCTGGATGTATTAGACTAGTAAATGTTATTTTTGCTTTTCATTATTTATACTTAAAACCAAATGCTTTGGAGAATTTGTGTGAGAAATACTAGAGAGAGCAAAGGATTTGTATGTGACATTAATGGATCTGGAGAAAGTATATGATGAGATGATTTATGGAAGGTGCTCTCAATATGTTGTGTGGAAGAAGAGCTACTGGAACCAGCATGGAAGTTTTATCAAAAGGGTAAGGCATATGTGTTAGTAGTAAGAGGTGAGGATGAATAGTTCCAAGTAAAGGTGGGTCTATCAACGTTTTTTAATGTCCCAGTAGCCTTTTACTGTTTATAGATGGGGTAGTGAAGGAGATAAATGCCAGGGTTTTGTTGAGAGGGGTTAGGAGGCATGGGATTTAAGTTAGTTGCTGTTTGTAGGTGAAACGGCTCTGATGGCAAATTCAGGTGAGAGACTGGTGTTTGAGTTTGGGAAAGTGTATGAGGGAAGAAGTTGACAGTTCATGTGAAGAGAAATAAGGTAATAAGGTTTAGTAGGGAGAAAGATGGTACTCTATGAGTGTGAGTTTCAGTGCAAAAAAGAACCTGGAGGAGGTGGGGTGTTTTAGATATTTGGGTGAGGACTTGGCAGCATATTGTATGGGAGCTGAAATGTACCAGAGGGTGGGTAAGAGGTCATAGGAGCATTAAGGAGTGTGTGGAAAGAAAGGTTACTGTTTGTGAGGGTAAAAGTAGGTTTATCTGAAGGTGTAGTTGGTCCTACTGGTGCTGTATGGATGCAAGTCATGGGCCCTAAATGCAAAAATACTTAAAAGGTGGCACTGGAAATGAAATTCCTAAGGGCAGTGTGTGGTGTGAGGAAGGTTAAGTAAGGAATGACTTTATGAGAGAGAAGTTTGTTTGTATGTGGAGTATGTTTGATAGAGCTGATCATGGTGTGCTGGATTGGTTTGAGCATACTGAGAAGAAGAATGAGGAAAAACTGACTTCATGGGATGCATATCACAAGTAGAACGACAAAAGAGGGGTGGGAGACAAAGAATGAGATGGAAGGATGGCATGAAAGATTCATTGAGTTATTGAGGCCTAAATAGCAGGAGTGTATAAGTCCTTTACAGGATAAAGCAAATTGGAGTGATATGGTAAACAAGGGACAAAGTGCCATCAGTGGGCTGCACCAGGGCATATGAAGTGGTCAGGAAACCATCCAAAAATCTTTTGGGTTTGTCTGTGGATAGAAAAGCTCCATTTAGGTGCATTATACATGACACCTAAAGAGTGGATATGAGCAGATGAGTGCATTTTCTATGTCTTTGCACTTTCTTTTGTCTTTTTCTGGCATTATCCCACAAATACAGCAAACAACAAAAAAGAATAGAAAAAAATTTATATGATGTATATCGTAGGTTAGTGACCTCACATAGAAAAATATCTACAAAACAAGAGTGAAAGGGTAAGAAAATACATAACATTACTTGTACTTAAGTAATGACAGATAAATAAAGCCATGGGAAGTGGTGGAGTGATTGTTAATATTACATAATATATGTATCCTTATGTAAGGTGAGAGTATGTATACAGAGCATGTATAAGACAGAAATATCACAGTAATTCTTCTTGTCATAATGCTGACTAGCCTGGAAGAGTATTTGTATTCAGGATGCAAATGGGCTACAAATTAGGGAGAAATATGGTGGGGATATTGATCATATTTTATGACTTCAGTGATGTACATACAATTAATGCTTACAAATTCCTCATTTACCAGTTAGATTCTAAAGTTGCTTTTACACTTATGGCTAGTAATGAACTGTTTGCTCTTCATGTCTTTGTTCAGAAATAGTTGTGTAATTTCTCTACATTTCTCAGTGAGTTTATTTAAGGTGTGATCATAGTGATATTTGGTGTAGTGGTAACCCAGGAGCTAAAGACATTAATTGAATGCTCTTATTTTTTCAGGAAAAGGAAGCCAACAAGAAGAAAGGCCGCTCAAAAGAAGGTAACATGTAAATTCTACTAGATGACTTGCTTTAGTATTGTCAGGCACTTTTGCAGATACACATTGCTTACGTAATTTTTCCACAAGTTGTAATAATAAGCTGACACATATATTGATCTTCTTCATAAACTCTTCTCTTTTATGTACTTTTCAATGGATTTGGATTTAATATGAGTTTCATAAAGTACAATGATATTATTAGTAATGGAGTTCCCAGATGCTGATTTAACCTAAACAGTTAACATTCTACATAACCCTCCCCCACAGATGCATTCATTGGAAATGTGTGTGTAAATCCACACACAGCGAACCAAATACAGTAGTAGATGGAAAAATAGACGCTTCCCTGATATCTCCCAGATTCCCTGTTTTTCGTACCTACCATGGAAAGAAAATGTCCTATAATTTTGTAGGGAAGATGTACAAATAGAGCCTTAGCAAGAATCATACTTATGCTTTTAGGCATCTTTTCTCATTTTGATTTTCCACCTAGATCACCAACAGTTTTCTAATTTCACCAATGTAAGGATATCTCACTCATGTCATATTTGTAGTATTTAGAGGGCATGACTAAACCTCAATTTTTTTAGTGTTCTCTGCATTCCTAGTTTTTGTCAACATATGCTAGTTCAGGGCAGCAGCAGTCTTATTAGAATGCCATTTGGTGATTTAAGATTTGCCTTGATTGTGAACATTACTTTTAGTTTCTTCATGGGCATGCCATGATTCAGTAATATAATCCAGAGAGTGGCATGATTCAAGAATGTCATCCAAAAAGTGTATTTCAGAAGTAAGAAATGGTATAAGGTTATCAAAAGCCTAATGTAAGAGGAAAAGTGTCAGAGTGGCAGGAATGAATGGAATTGCGGTTCAGTTTTTCAAGAAAGTGGATGATAGTGCTGTTGATTGGTTATTCAGTCTTCAACGTTTGTATAGCCCAAGGTGAGGTACCAGAGGACTTGCTGAATGAGGGTAAGGGCAATGGAAACAAGAATGAATGTTTGAACTGCAGAGAAGAGTTTTGATTGAGAGGGTGTTGGCATGCACTGAGCATCTGAATGGGAAGAAGCAGCATGGCTTTACGACTGGTAGAGGATGTGTGGACCAGGTGTTAACTTTGTGAGAGAAATACTTGGAAAAAGAGGGATTTGTATGTGACATTTATGGAAAAGCAAAAACATATCACAGAGTTGACAGCGATGCCTTATGAAAGGAGCTATGAATATTTGGTGTGTGCAGAAAGGTACTACATGCATTTGGGAATCTTAACTAGGAGAGTTAGGTGCATGTACAAGTATGAAGGGAGTCATTGGTTCCCAGTGAAGATGACTTTTCATCAAGGGTGTCATGTTACAATAGCTCTTTAATCTATTTGGGAATTGGATGATAGAGGATGTGAAAGTGAGGGTCTCTGAAGAAGGGGCAGGTTTACAGTATGCTGGATGTTAGGGGGACTTTAAGAGCGAGTCATTTGCTGTTAGCAGGTGACACTGTTCTGGTGTCAGATTACAGAAACTTCCTGAAGCTGGTCTCAGAGTTTGGGTTTGTGTTTCGAAGGAGGAAGTTGAGAGTCAGTGTGAACAAAAGTCAGGTATTAAGGTGCCACAAGGGGCAAGACAGGGTCATTTGAGGATAAGTTTTTTGGAGCAGACCTTGAGGAAGTGGAGTGTTTTAGATATTAGGAAGCTGACATGGCCAGTGGTGGAATCTTTAGGGCTTGGGTAAGTCTTAAATTGGAAAAAGGTGCTAAAGTCTTGGGTGCAGCATGGAGTATGTGGAAGGAGAGGTAAGAGCAAAGATGGGTTTGTTTGAGGGTACGATAGTCCCAGCAGTGTTGTATGAGTTGAGTTTTGGGTCCTAATTAGAAAAGAAAGGAAGAGGATAGATGTATTGGAAATCAAATGCTGAGGAGGAAATGTGATATGAGAAAGACTGATCTAGTAAGGAGTGATAGTATCAGAGAAAGTTATAATTGTAAGTGCTGTTTGACTGAGAGGGCTGACTTTTGATTGCTGATATGATTTAGGCATATGTAAAGGATGAGTGAGGAAAGACTAACCAAGAACATATATATGTGTCAGAGGTCGAGGAAGTAAAGGAGGGTTTGGGGTATCAGGATCTGATCATTCAAGAGAGCTAAAGGCATACATTAGATGGAATGAATTTGATTGATGTCACAACTTGCGAGAGACTTGCTATCATCAGGCTGAACCAACAAATTTGACATCTGCATCCCCTGGTGGGGACCCAGCCATCATCTGCATGGCTAACCCATTGTGTGGCAACAATTGATGACTGACTTTAAATATGAATGAGCATTTTTAATTTGTGATTTTATTTATTCATATATATTTGTTTGTCAGTGATTGTTTTGTAATGAATATTGTACATGCTAATACAGGGATCCCCCATTGAACATTTAAGATACATTCTTAGAGAAAGAGCTTTCAACAAATTAGCTTTCAGTGGGATCACTTTAACATAGTGATACAGAGATATGATCTTGACAGAGTTATTTCTTACCTATAACTACTTCCTTTTTTATCTTCTAAGTGATACTTTTTCTCATCACCTTTGGCTTATATCCAGCCCTAGTGCTTGCAAACGTTTTTCCAGATATTATAGATATAGATGACTCACAATTGTTCATCAAAATGATGAACAAAGTGAGTGAGAGATTGAAGCAGTCATGAGTATGTTCAGAGTACAGTAGATCAAAAAGCTAAGCAGTGATCAGCCTAGAGCACTCTACAAACACTGCTTCTCATTGGCTAAGCAAATGTAAACAGAAATGGTTGATGTGACCAGTGCATTTGAACTCATAATTTTTCACTGCTATAGGAGCTCTATAGCAAATTAGTTTTCAGCAGAGTAGGTATCAATGGGGTATCCCTATAGTAATATCATAACAGCCTATTTTTTGTCTTCTGTTATATATTTTTACATATATTTGATTATAAATAATTCTCTTACTTTAGTGAATGAAGGTTCATTACAATACACACCACCTGTATAGTCAAATGTCACTATAATGTTACAGTAGATATTACAGATGATGCAGTTAGAATGTAGAACACCACAATAGATATTTGTATACACCAGTTTTCTCCTTTATTTCTGGTTATACTGTTGTTCGCGGATGATACAGCACTGGTGGCTGATTCGAGTGAGAAACTGCAAAAGTTGGTGACTGAGTTTGGAAA
>JAYMFT010286021.1:0-10424 GCA_038088735.1 Panulirus argus | reverse complement strand
CTTCTGCAGCTTCTCACTCGAATCAGCCACCAGTGCTGTATCATCCGCGAACAACCACTCTCTCTAACACTCTTGCATTTACCTCCCTAACCAATATATATATATATATATATATATATATATATATATACACCTGGAAAATCTTAGAAGGTATAGTTCCCAACTTACACTTGGGAATAACATCCTACTGCCATGACAAGTATGAAAGACATTGTAAGCTACTGTCTTTGAATTCCAAAGGTGTGATATAGGTAAAAAGAGAGGACACCTAAAACATCTGGAGCTTATTACTCTTCAGTGCATTACTACTGATGTATATTTTTTCAGTTTTAAACATGGGGTCAGTTCCAATAGACACAATGTCCTTAGACTTGTTTTGTACAACCATATTCATCCTTTTCCCGTTTATTTTTTGGGAGAAGTTCTTTTAAACTTATTGGGTTTTGTGGTTTAGCATTGTAGGTAGTCCAAAAAATGAGAAATTAAACCTTGGCACCAAAGAATTCTTCAGCAATGGGACAATTCGGATTATATCTCAGGATCATTTACATCGCCTCAGCCTTTTACAGTACCTCATTCTTTAGTCATGATTTCTAAAATTTACATACGTAGTTTGTCTAACACTTCTTCAGACAGATGTTTGGAGAATACCTAACATGACCTTTTCACTGCATTCTTCCTTCTAAAGACAATTCCATCAGTCTGAGAAACCTTTCAGGCCTTCCTAGAAGAATCTGATGTCTCAGACATGGCTGAAGCCATCTGTTTGAAGCTCTTCTTCCCCCCCCTCCCCAACAGAGTAGGGCTAGTAATACCATTGCCTCACATAAGAATACCTATGAAGAACCCCTATCTCTGAAATATGTATAATTTTTTGGACCTTTTTGGAATTAACTCTTTCAATCTTTCTTTCTGATGAGACCTGTTAGTTTTCCACTCTACCCATGTGGTAGCCTTCAATAGTCTCTTTGATGGCACTCTTATGGTTTAGATAATCCAAAACCAAAGATTCCGGGGTGAGAGTGAAACTCAAATATGTATAGAATAGCCCTTCTGTCAACTTTCTAAAGACATCACAGGATAGCTTCATACAATATGCACTCACAGTTTAACATCTAACTCCTTTGTCAACTCTCTAGAGACATCACAGGAGAGCTTCATGCAATATACCCAATTTCAAATGTCAAGACTTTTGCACTTATTGAGAGTTTATTGAGGATAACCATTTTTTCCTTCTGCCTCCTGGAATCTTGAAACCTCTTTTGGAAAGGAGTATCTCTGTAGATTGGCTTGATCTAACCTTTATGCTTGATACAGTTGACCTCTTAAAAAATTTACATTAAAAAGAGAAAGCTAACTAAGGAGTCTTTGGCACTCATCTTTTACTTTCATCTAAAAGTACCCTAGCCAAGCCATTGCAGACCCACCCTGCATGGCTCTAAGGATTCCTCCTTCAGCAGAGACAAGATTCCAGTTTGCCCCTGATTCACCAATGGAGATACCTATTTGCCTTTGGGTTGAGTCTTTTTATCTAAACGTTATCCTCTAAATGCTCTTCCTTCAGGTGACTGCTTTTGGATTGATGCTCATGACCTGCAGAAAGTGCATTTTTTGTGACCAAAAGCCAGTGGGTCAATGGCATCTCTATGGAGGTGTCTAGCTGAGGGCAGGGCCAGAATGTGTGAGTGACCATTATGTAGTTGAAACAACCACATCAGGTGGGAAAGTCAATGTTCCCCACAGAAAGACATGGTTAGAAGGTCTTAACCCTGATATTCCTAAAGCAAATGTCTCATATGTATGGAACATTGCCTCCATGAGAAAAGGTTTTACAAAATTCCAACCTACATGTTTTATATCTTCATGTAGTCACAATGCATTGAAGCTACATTATGCATCAGTTGATAGGATACTTGTTTTTGTTGCTTGCTTGCAACCATCTGCTGAATGACTTCCTGTTTTACATATCCATGACCTGAGTATAGTGACAACTGTCATCCATAATATTTGATTTCTGTTATGTGACATTATTACTATATTTGGGGAAAGTGAAGAGAGGAGTATCTACACAACCAGAGATAACAATAATGAGATAAATATAAAGATGTAAATTCTGACAAAGGGAGTGATAGTACTGTACTTGGCACAGGTTGTACCTCTCTAATCCAGCGTTCTGTGGTCTGGCAACTCCTATGGTCCAGCACATTTTCAATCTGCCGCCATTAGTTTGTGGATCTGCCAACAGGGTGGCATTGTTAACAAGTTAACAGCATTAAGGCACCAAAACCTGTTCACACTGCAGCCAAGTTACAGTCCTGTTAATTTCTTATGTTCAGCTGTATTTTAGACCTTAAGGATGTCATCCAAGAGACCAAGAGGTGCAGATGGTGCTAGTGCTAATAAGCATAAGCACAGATCAATATCAGTGCTTGAAAAGGTGGTGTTACTGAGAAAATTAGATAAAGGAATTTCTGTAAAGACTTTGTGTGAGTACTATGAGTTTTTTGCTGAAAATGAAAGCTAGAAAATTTTAAAGTTTCAGAAACCTTTGAAAGGTGCCAGGAGTACAAAATTATACAGTGCACTTATAAAGTGGTTTGAGCTCCAGTGTAATGAAGGCGTAAGCATTTCTGGGGAGATACTTAGCTGCGACAAAGTTTGTCAATGAATTTGCACAGTTAGTGGTAGCGGAAAACTTAGCCCCAGAATGAGTGTATAATGCAAACAAATCTGCCCTGTATTGGTGTCATATGCCATGAAAAACCCTTGCCCAAGAATTGAGGAGTCTCCATCTGGGGGTAAGGGTTCCAAAGATAAGGTAATAATAATTCTTGGCTGCAGCAATGCTGCAGGTACATGTCAAACCAAGCTGATGGTAATTGGTAAGAGTGTTCACCCGAGGGCCTTTAAAGGTATGAAAAATCTTCCACTTATCTACTGTGGTACTAAAAGAGGGTGGATGACAACTAAATTTTTTTTTGGTTTGAAAATTACTTCATGCATGAAGCTAGAACACACTGTAAAGGAGCATCCCTGCTATTGGGCAGTGCCTGGCGGGCACGAGTGTAAAGTCCGTCATCAAACACTTTGTGGCAACTTTGACAGGCAAATTAGCAGGCTGCCCTTGCCCGTAGTCAAGCGAAATCACCAGACATTGCCCAGTGGTATGACGCTGGGTTTGCAGCAACAGCATTGCCAGCCACAAAAAGTTACTAATCTTTACACCATAGTTTTCTGCGGTTCCCCCCCTTTTTTTTCTCCACGCAGCAATCAATATGCTACACAGCGCTATTTTTTTCCTGTCAACTTTGCTGTGCATGGTGATAATGCACTCATGGCCTGCCAATGACGTACTGGCTACTGTACCACTTGACTGCCCAAGCACCTCAGTGTGGAAAACAACACAGGCATGCCTGACAGACTTTGCCCAGTGAGGGTCCAGCCTGCCAGGAACTGCCCAGTAGTGTGGGTGTGGCTTAACTCTGTTGGCCTCAATCCAAATTTTAAATATTTTCGATTTTAGATAATTGTTTGGCACACCCCAAAGTAGAACCTTGTTAGGAAGCATTATTGGTTGTATTTTGTGCTTTAAGCACTGTTCTACCTTTGATAACATAGCAATATATATGTGAAATGAACTGGCAAGACTAGGGGCTGGGCATATGTTTACATAGGGGGTTCCCTTAGGGTTCAGTTTCTGTTTTCTGGTATTTTCTGTGTTCTAGCAGTGGTCAGGCCCCAAGGTTGCTAGAATACTGAGGTTCAGGCTGTATAAGAAAATATGGAGCAATGAGAAGAAATAAGGTGTTTGTGGTATGTGATGAAAGAGATGAGGTTTTAATACAACGAAGTTTCAAACAAAACATGAAAGAACACAAAAAAATGTACAAGATAGATACAGATATATATTTTGGGTATGTGAAAATGTGCATTATGTGAAGGACTGATTCATATCAGACTTTCATATTAAGTAGCTCTATGATTTATCCATTGTACAGCAATGGAAGCACAGTAGTTTTTGCCACAAGTAAAATAGTTACCAGTTTTGCCTCACCTTGGGTATGACAGCATGGTTTTTTCAAGGCTGCTGAAACTAAACAATTAAATACCAAAGGATCTGTAATTTCATGCGGTTTGTACTTAGATATGACAGATATGCAGTATTAGTATACTGACTAAAATCTTACTTATATAACCTTAAAAGTTTCAATAAAATACTTGTTTGCACTGAGAGTACAATAATGAACATCACGTTGCTTTAATATGCTCATCTGATTCCTTAAACCTGTTAAAAATCGAAAGAAAGACAAACCATTGGTTACTACAAATAGAAATAATCAATTAGTGGTATAAAGCTGTGAGTGTAATATAAAAGTACAGAACTTTTTCAAAGAAATTATGATATTTATAAAGTCTTTGAACAAATATGAAGTTATGGTTAATTATATGACCACTATAAAATTTATTACTTTGTCGTACTCCATACACTTACAAAATAAATCTCTATACTGTACAATAATACTTTATCAATTATCTAGAGCTGCTGGAAGAACCAACTTTTCTCTCCAAGTTCCTAAATACATGATACTTCCTCAGAGAAGGTATAAAACTTTCTACATATAATTACATTAATTGTAGAAATATAAGAAATTAGAAACACACTTCAAACTTTGATTTTTAATTATGCAAATCACTCCCATGAAATGTGGTACAAATAATGACATATGGAGTAAATGGTGGCACAAGGATATAGTGCCAACTCACTTGTGCTTCTTGCTTGAGTAATACTGATGGTCATTATGGTATTTATGATCTACCTGATACTTTCGCTCACGGCTGGAATGATACTGATGGTCACTGTGATGTTTTCTTTCACTATTATGATACTGGTGATCACTATGATGTTTACGGTCACTACTGTGATACTGATGGTCATTGTGGTGGTGCTTTCGATTAGTGCTGTGGTATTGATGATCACTCTGATGGTACTGTGGTTCACTCTGGTAATGGTGATCATTACTGAAACGCTGTGATGTGTGTTGGCGATGCTGCTGTGTTTTCTGTTGAGTAGTGGTACTAGTGCTTTTCTGCTGGTTGGTGATGCTGTTAGTGCGTTGATACTTGTGGCCAGAGTGGTACTGGTGATCATTTTGATGATACTGCTGAGATTGCTGTAGTTTCTCTGCTAGAGCATGGTCATATGTAGAATGAAGCATAAGGCCTAAGACTCCAGCACGGTTGGTCATGGCCTGACGAACTAAACGCTCCTGTTCTAGCAATTCATCCAGCTTTAACCACTGTAACAAAGTAAAACATTACACAAATATAAAACAGATAAAGAGTAGCTGTATGCAAATGAAGCCACTGCTTGTTAGTTCTTGACACTATTTTGTGAAAGTGGGAAAAGCAATCAAATATAAATGAAAATATCTGGAAAAGTAGTTAAGTATACAGCAAAATTAAAAATATGTTAATGAGGCTCAGCCAGAACATTAATGAAACTCTTAGTTTACCCAATAGTCTGGATGCAATTCTTTTCATATATACCCTTTCCAAAATTCTTAAAACCAAAACACTTTGTACTTTAAAATCTTTAATTATCTGATGGATTGATACCTGTCTGACCCTTTCCATGTCTATCTCAGCACGTCGTAGCTTTTCCCAACAGTAATGGCGAAGGCATTTCTTTTTTGATGCACGACATATCTCTCCTGTTTCATCAAACACATTGGATGTCAGTGGAGCTCCACAAACCTGATATAAAAGTAAAAAATAAAACCAAATTCAGTGCTTCAGTGTTTACACCAAAACTCAATTGAAAGATCTATGTCAGATTACACTGAAGTATGCCAAGTATGAAATTCAAGTTACTCATATATTCAACTCAGTATGTGTAGTTTCACAGCCGTATTCCTTCCCTGTAAAGCTACAATTCTTTTAACTTTTGTGTGTAGCTGAAGATATATGAAACATGCTTTCACTTACCTCTGTGTCAGATACTGTTGGGGCTTTCGTATGTTCTGGACACATGACACGCAGTCTCTTACAATAAGTTAAGCTGCTAGGGTTGTAAAAGTCACAGAACATGTTGTTGCCCTCTATTCTTGTCTTGTACATTGACCCAAACGTCGTTTGACTCTCCAACTAAAATTAAAATAAATGGGAAAATAAGTTAAGCTGTCAAAAGATCTACAAGTAGATTAAACCGCTAAATAAAAGAGAATTAGTGGAACAAGACTGAAAAGTTATAACCACATGTGACCCTTATTTCTTTTTCATACCTGATCGTCATTTACCGTAATAGCCAAATTCAATATTAGTATATAAATGTTTTTCGATGAAACTGAAAGAAGAGAGAATTAGGGAGTATGTTTGAGGAAAGAAACCTGGAAGTTCTCAGTCTGAGTGAAATAAAGCTCAAGGGTAAGGGGGAAGAATGGTCTGAGAATGATTATGGGGGTAAAGTCTGAGGTTAGTGTGAGGGTGAGAGCTAAGGAAGGAGTAGCACTCCTGTTGAAGGAGGAGTTGTGGGAATGTGAAAGTGTAAGAAAGTGAGCTCTTGATTAGTGTGGGTAAAAATGAAAGTGAAATAGATGAGTGTGAGTGTCAGCAATATTTATGTGAGAGATCAGGTATTAATGATCGGGAATTTGAATGCAAAAGTGAATAATGTGGTAGCTGAGTATAAATGGGGGGCATAGGGTATTCAGTGATGTGAATGGAAATGGTGAATAGCTAGTGGAGTTATGTGCTGATAAAGGATTGGTGAGTGGATATACCTTGTGTAAAAACAGGGACATAAAATTTTATGTGGAGTAAGAAAAATGGTAAGCAAGCTTTACTGAATTACAAGATAATTAAAAAGCATGCAAGAGACCCCTAGCTGTGAATGTGCTAAGAGCAGCAGCAGGTGGGGTGTCTGGATCATCATTACCTGATGGAGGAAAGGGTGAAGATTTGTTGTAGCATTAGGTAAAGGGAAATGACATGAGTAAAAAGAAGGTTGTGAAAGTAAGTGAGCCTTTGCAAAGAGGCTTGCGTGAAGAGATACCAGGAGAGACTTAGGGTTGAATGGCCAAAGGTGAGAGTAAACAATGCTAAGGGAATGGATAAGGAATGGGAGGTACTTAGGTAAGCAAATTGGCATGTGTGAGAGAACTGTGGTATGTGGAAGGTAGGATGTGGACAGGTGAAAAAGGATGAGTGGTGGGAGGATGAAGTTAAGTTATTAATGAAAAAGAAAAGAGAGGTGTACAGACATTAGTTACAGGGAAGGAGTCAAGAGGTCAAGAGGAAGGTGCAGGAGCTGAAAAAGGGGGTGAATGAGACTTGGGGTGAGTGAGGCTCAACAAACTTCTGGAGGCACAAGAAAATGTTCTGGAAAGAGGTTAACAGTGTGAGAAAAACAAGAAAACAAATAGGAACATACATGAAGGAGGCAAATGGGGAAGTGGTAACAAAGAAAGATGAGGTAAATTTATGGATTGATTAATTTGAGGGACTGTTGAATATTTTTGATAACTGGGTGGCAGATGTATGGTGTTTGGATTAGGGAGGTATATGAAATGACAGAGTCATGGCAAGTGGTGTGGTGAAAAGATGAGTTATGATGAAATATGGCAAGGTAGTGGAAATGGATAGTACTGCAGCTGCATTTCTTAACCCATAAGCTATGACTGGTTAATATTATGACCTACCCCTCCATGCAGCAGTAATAATGAAAATTAAAAATGTTTAGCATATTTAGTAATGAAAATGAATAAGTTACTATCTCCTAATGGTGACTATGTAGGACTCAGCTGAATTTGGCTGTCTTTTTGCTGTCATGTGCATATTAACAAGGTTATGCAGCTCTCTCTCTCTCTCTACTGCTGGACACACAATGTAGCAGCAGGATATTTTGCTTCCACTTAAAATTTTCTTGTGAGTGTAGTAATAGCTATAAATGGATACTTTTTTACTTGCTATTGTGACTGAGTTTGAGTGTGTGAAAGGAAGATGAGAGTAAATGTGAATAAAAGCAAGGTTATTAGGCTTGGCAGTGTTGAGGGACAGATTAGTTGGGATTGTGAGTTTAAATAGAAAAAATTGGAGGAAGTAAACCGTTTTAGATACCTGGAAGTGGATATGGTGGTGAATGGAACAATGGAAGTGGAAGCAAGTCAAAGGGTGAACAAAAAGTTGAAAGTTCTGGAAGCTGAAAATGGGTTAAGAAAGATGGTGACTATGTTGTTATCAAGGTAGTTAGGATTTTCAGTATGTGTATGGATCATGGTGAGATGCCTGTGGATTGGCAGAATGCCTGTATAGTACCACTGTATAAAGGCAAGTGGAACACAGGTGAATGTTTGAATTACAGAAGTTATACGTCTGTTGAGTGTACCTGGTGAATTGTATGGAAGTGTTGTGAGTGAAAGAGTGGTGGTATACACAGACATCAGATTATGGAAGGACAATAAGGTTTCAAGAGTGGTAGAGAATGTGTGTATCAGGTCTTTGCTTTGAAGAATGTATGTGAAAAATACTTCAAAAAAAAGGAGGATCTGTAAGTGGCATTTATGGATCTGAAGAAAGCATATGAGAGGGTTGATAGAGATGCTCTGTGGAAGGTGATGTAGATGTATGGCATGGGAGGAAAGCTATTAGAAGCACCAAGGAGTTTTAACAAGAGACAGTAAGATGTATGTGCGAGTAGGTAGGGAGGAGGGTGAGTGGTTCAAGGTGAAGGTGGTTCTTGTTGCACGGGTGTGTGATGTCGCCATGGCTGTTTAATCTGTTTATGGATATGGTGATGAGGGGTAAGAAGAAAGGGTCTTTGAGAGAGAGGAGCTAGTATGCACTCTACTGGGGGTGGGGGCCAAGGAGACGAGCCAGTTGTTGTTTGCTGATGATATGGTGCTGGTTGCAGAGTCAAGTGATAAACTGCAAAGGCTGTTGTCTGAGTTTGGTTGAGGATGTGAAAATAAAAAGTTGGGAGTAAATGTGCATAAAAAAGCAAAGTTCGAGGCTTTAACAGTGAAAATAGGCAGGTTAATTTGGGTGTGTGCCTGAATGGAGAGATGAAGGGGGATGGAATGTTTTAGATACCTGGGAGTGAATAAGGCAGTGAATGGAACCATGAGAGTTGAAGTGAGCCACAGTGTGGGAGAAAAGGCAAAGGTCTATGGTCACTGAAGAATGTGTGGAAAGAGAGGTCACTGTTTTTAACAGCAAAGTTAGGTATTGCTAATGTTATAGTAGTCCTGTTAGTGCAATACTGATGCATGGCATGGGTCTTAGAAAAAAATATAAAAGATATGGTGAATTGGTGAATGTGTTCAAAACTAAACAGTTCAAGATAAGATATTGTGTGAGGAAGATTGATCAAACAAGAAATGATAGGGTAAGAGAGTGGTGTGGTAGTAAGAAGAGTATGAAAGTGAAAGCTAAAGAGTATATGCTGAAATGCTTTATACATAAGGACAGGATGAGTGAGGTGATAATGACTAAGAAGATATACATGTCTGACGTGATGGGAATAAGCAAAAGGGGAATCTAGGCAGAAGTGGAAGGATGGAGTGACAGATGCTTTGAAGGCTCTGAGCCTGAACATGCAAGAAGTGCAAGGCATGTAGAGGATTATGTAAACTGGAGCGATGTGGTATATAAGACAATACGCAGTCCATGGGCTGAACTGGTGCACATAAAGTGGTTGAGGGGAACCAAAGAAAGGTCTGTAGGGCCTAGTTGTATATGGTGGCTCTGGTTTCAGAGCATTGTACATTACAACATTAATGTGGATAAGAAAAAATAAGGCCAATTCTTCATCTGCACCTGGCACTATCTCACTGCACAAGAAATGATGAACATGTATGAAAAGAAAATAGTTTAGGTCTTAGTTACAAAAGAGTGATCTCACTTACACACACAAAAAAGTAAATAACATCTAACCTTATTGAAGCAGTTTTCCATATGTCTAATTGCTCGCCTGACTTGCACCTCATGACCACAGGTGACACAGTAGATGCATACATCTCCACCCTCTTCTTCACCCCCATCATCAGCATGGGGATTAATCTCTGCTTTTTTTCCACGCTCAACTAGTCTGTCTATTTCCTATAAAGCAAGAATATTAATATATTACAAAATAAAAGGAATATACTTATGCGATGCTACTACCTACGCAGAAAATACATTTCCAGCTTTATATCTCCCCTGAACATCATCACTCTTCACTCTGTCTTTTCTCCTAAGTTTCATGTGGAAGAGTCATGCACATAAAGAAATAATATCTAATGTTCTAACCCAAAACTTGACAGCTTCTTGCCTTAAACTATAAGCCTTGTATTCTATACATTTTTTTTTTTATTATTATACTTGATCGCTGTTTCCCGCATCAGCGAGGTAGCGCCAGGAAACAGACGAAGAAAAATACCCCATCCCCC
>JAYMFT010286010.1:0-10424 GCA_038088735.1 Panulirus argus | reverse complement strand
ACATCTACCATTTCCAAAGTCTTTGAATCCCTCCTCAACTCCCATATCCTTAAACACCTCGAAAATCACAGTCCTCTATCTGATCACCAGTATGGCTTCCGTAAGGCAAGATCCACTGGTGCTACTCTTTCCTATCTCACTAATATCTGGTCATCATCCCTGAAAGACTTTGGGGAGTCGTATGTAGTTGCTCTTGACATACCTAAGGCTTTTGACAGAGTATGGCACTGGGGTCTCATCTCCAAGCTCCTCTCTTTTGGCTTCCTTCCCTCACTTGGTTCTTTGATATCTAGCTTCCTCTTCGACTGATCTATCTCTGTGTTTGTTGATGGATGAGCCTCCCCCCTTTTCTCCATCAATAGTGGTGTCCCTCAAGGGTCTGTCCTGTCCCTTACACTTTTTCTCCTTTTTTTCAATGAGTTTCTCTCAACCACAAATAATCCAATACACTCATATGCTGATGGCTCAATGCTGCATTCATCCACATCCTTTAATTCTGCTCCCTCTTCTCTCACTCAATCTGCATCACGCTTAACACAGCTTCCACAATAAACTCAGACTTAGACAGGATATCTCAGTGGGGTACACAAAATCTAGTTTAGTTCAATGCCTCCAAGACCCAATTTCTACACATCTCTCAGTCGAAAACTCCTCACAACTCTCGTATCTCCTTTGACAGTTCTGTAAATCCACCTCTTGACTCACTGAACATACTTAGTATTACTATAACATCCACTCTTTCTTGGAAACCCCGCTTTACGAGAATAGCTAAATCTGCCTCTAAGAAACTGGGTGTCCTGTTTAGATGCCGTCACTTTTTCTCCATTTATACAAGGGATTGATTCATCCTTGTATGGAGTACTGCTCTCATATTTGGGGTGGTTCTAGCTCTGTTTCCTTACTTGACAGAGTTGAGTTTTAAAGCAGTCTAACTTATAAACTGTCCCAGGCTAACTTCCAAACTTGACCACCTTGCCCTGTGCCACAATGTTGTTTTACTTTCCCTCTTCTATAGGTATTGCTTTGGCTTTTGCTCCGGAGAGCTGGCTGCTTGTGTGCCCCCATCACTAGCTAGACCATGCAGTACTCAGTAAGCTGCTGCATCACACGACTATTGTGTGGCCATCGACAACTCAAGGGTGTGCCGTTTTGATAACTGCTTCTTTCCCTGCACGTCGAAGCTTTGGAACTGTCTACCTTCTCTTGTCTTTCCTAATAAGTATGACCTGGCTCATTTCAAAAGACAAGTCTCACTTTCTCAAAATTGCATAAATACTTTCCATGTCTTTTTTTTGTTTCCTAATTCTCTCTATTTTTCAATTTTGTCCATGACTGGAGCCTTCAACATAAAGAAAAAGAAAATACCCGTTGTGAAAAAGCACTCACTAACCTCTTGTGTTTTATGGTGGTCAAAGGGGATGAATTCTCATAGATTCACCTCATTTTTGTAGGTAAAACTGGTGTTGTAACTCCCTGTGAGCAAGTGCTCTCTCAGATGTTCAGAAGGCTCTGCTTTAGGTAGAGAAATGGTTTTCACATTTTTCAGAACGTTATCTCCTTTTAGCTTTTTATAAATATTTGGTACCATTTCTTTAAGATTAATATATTTGTGACTTTCACAAGATGTATTTATACTGGTATTTGTCTCTTTTTTTAGATAAACAGACCAAGATACATGTATCAGATAAAGATATGTCGGAGATTGTGAATGTTGAACAGATGCGAGAGCAGTTTGCCCGTCAAGTGGAGAAACTGAAGCAGACGTACATCAAGAATCTTTCCCTAAGAACTTCTTTTGGTATGGGAGTTGAATTTTGTTAGAATGTAAATGCTTAGTGATGAGGCAATAATCAGAATTTATAGGGTTTGTCCCACACTGGTAAGGATAAATAGATGATTAAAAGAAAAGATTGCAAGGTAAGTTATATAGGAATTTTTTAATCCTTAGTATGTGATGTGCCAGCATGCTAGTCTGCTAAACAGCCAGTAACATGCTGGTTGACTGCCAAAGATTTTGATGGTAGTGTTATAGATTCCCAGCTGATGTTTCATACACATACACATTCGCCTTTTCCCGCATTAGCGGGGTAGCATTAAGAACAGAGAACTGAGCCTTAGAGAGATAATCCTCACTTGGCCTCTTCTCTGTTCCTTTTTTGGAAAAGCAGAAACTGGAGGGGAGGATTTCCAGCCCCCCGCTCCCTCCCCTTTTAGTCGCCTCTTACGACAAGCAGGGAATACGTGGGAAGTATTCAATAGGTGTCAATAGCAACCTACCAACTCAGCCTGAAAAATATGCATCACAGTTCACGTATAAAACATCTACGAGTGTAACTGCATCATGATTGCGGGAAGTTAAACTTATACAGCAACTGTTTTAGTCAGTTCTGTGATAAAAGAAATAATGTATATAATATTAGTCCATATATTTTGATGCAAATAAGGTATATTTTGTATTTACCTATTCAAGTAGATGATATTCTGTATTTGTGATTGGTATGTAAATTTGTAAATAATGCACATATGTAAAAGTACATAAGTGGAAGAATATATAGAAATGAAATTTATGGCATGTGTAAAATCACTGATGGAAAGAAAACCATAAAGTGTGTAATGTGCTTAGGTGTTTGTGGAAGGATATCACACAAAGAAAAATAAAACCATACTGTCTGTATACTTACATAAACAAGGAACATCCATGCCACCAGTAAGGGCCCTACCCTGTCAGCTCAGTACCTTCCCTCACCAATATAGAGGAAAGTATTACTGTTTTTTGGGGGGAGTATTATCTTCAGTAGCATATGATATAGAGATATTCAGTACTCTCTCTCTCTCTCTCTTTTACAGGATGAGCATCATTTCAGGTCAGAGTTTAAGACTTAAAAGATCATTAACACCTTTGCTTACTAATCACGCCATATATGCATATGATGTATGTAATGCCTTTTGGGCATTTATCACACCACATACATGCCTTATTGGAAAATGTATTTTCTCAAGATATGGCTTCTTAAGTTTCTGACAAATACTTTTACACAGTTTTTTCATACATATTGGCTATTTCCCACATTAGCGAGGTAGCATTAAGAAAAGAGGACTGAGCCTTAGAGGGAAAATCCTCATTTGGTCCCCTTCTCTGTTCCTTCTTTTGGAAAAGTAAATACAGGAGGGAAGGATTTCCAGCCCCCTGCTTCCTCCCCTTTTAGTCACCTTTTATGACATGCAGGGAATACATGGGAAGTATTCTTACCTTCAGGAATGTCATAAAAGAATGATGTGGGGAATAAGCATAATATAAATGCAGCCTTTCTTTTTTTCATATATATTTGCTACTTTCTGCATGAGCGAGTTAGCTCCCAGAACAGATGACCGAGTTTTAAAGGAAAACAATCCTCTCTTGGCTTCCTCCTTGGTTTTTCCTTTTGGAAAGTAGTACAGGATGGGAGGATTGTCAGCCCCACATTAATGCTCCTCTTAGTCGCTTTCAGCGATGAGCAAAAGATATATGAGCAGTATCCTTTCTACCTTACCCCTGGGATAAATGTAATTTTTGCTCATATTTTCATCACTTCCAGAATTTGTTATATCATTGCATTTGCCTTTTATTACCTTCTATTCATCAGAATATATACATTAGGGTCATGATAGAATGTGGTTTAATATAAAAGGTTTAATATAGTGCAGGCACTTAAATTACTCCCATTTTTTCATTGTAACACAAGGTACTGTGGTATGATGCAAGCCCACATCCACTGTTATTCAAATCATCACATTAATGAAAAAAGATTGGTCTTCATATCTATATACCTGAATGCATGTAGGATTTCAGGTCCTGAATTTCTAGATGAACTGAAAATGATTCAGTACATTGGACAGAAGATAAGATACCCAATAAATATACTTAACCAGTGTCAGAATACAGCAAGGAAACATTCCTATAGTGGCCAAAATAATAAGCCAGAATGTCAAAGTAATGAAAGATCTGTTGTTCTTCCCTTGCATGAGAATTTTCTCGAATGTGTTCACATTCTCGAAAAACTTAATGTACAAGTAGTGTTCAAATATGACATCATCATCAAGAAAGTCCTCATTAAAAATAGCCCATCAAATAATACAGGTGTTGTTTATCAGGTCCCATGTAAAGACTGTAACCAGTTTTAGATGGACAATTGGGGAAAGATTTGGAGATGGGTCTCACAACATAAGTACAGTATTACCTTCATTTTTTGCTATTTTTCTGCAGAAAATAGATCTGTTTGAAAACCTTAGTGTAGGGACTACTTTCAATACTGAGCACAAAACTTAGGGTTAAATGTTGTTTGGAGGTAATTAAGTCCTGTAATTAAGCATTTAATTGTATAATTTTTAAAAATGTTTCATGATTATTCACTCTATGATTTTTGGGTATTTGTTGGCCAGAGGAAGCATATTGAAATGTTTTCTAATATCATTCTTAGTACTTAAGCCTTTCGTTTTGTTATATTCCAAATTTGAAATAAAAAGTTTTTTGGCCAAAAACACTGCATTTTTTGGTATTTTTTTGTGGAAAATAGATTTGCTTCAAAATCTTAGTGTAGAGCCTACTTTTAATGCTGAGTATAAATATAGGTTGAAATATTGAAGAAGGGCAATTAAGCCCTGTAATTAAGCATTGAAGTGGTTGCAAGGTTTAAAATATTTCATGATTGTTGGGTTTATAATTTTTGGTTATTTGTTGGCTAGAGGAATTATTACAAGATATTATTCATTATAATTTCAAGTATAAAAATAATTCATTATGTTATATTCCAATTTTGAAGAAAGAATTTTTTGGCTCCAAAAATATCCATATTACCAGCATATTTTGCTATTTTTCTGCGGAAAATAGATTTGCTTTAAACTTCAGTATAGGGGCTACTTTTGATGCTGAGTACGATTCCAGGGTTGAAATATTGTGTATGGGCAATTAGGTCCTGATATTAAGTATTTGATGTAATAGCTTTATGAAAATATTTCATGATTATTTGCTTAATAATCTATGGGTATTTGTTGGCCAGAAGAAGTATATTGAGATGTTTTTTTAATATCATTTCCAGTATGCAAGCCTTTCACTATATTATATTCCAATTTTGAAATAAAAAGTGTTTCTGGCCTGAAAAAATTTCCTGCTTTTTTTGTTATTTTTCAGTGGTAAATACATTTGTTAAAAATGAAGCTCTGTATAGGACCTACTTTTAATGCTGAGTATGAATCTAAAGTTGAAATATGGTTTAGGGGCAATTCTATCTATCTGACCTCCTATATCTCTGATGCACTTTCCCATGGGGAACTCCCATCTCTCAGCTTCCTCCTTTCAAACACTCTTTCAAACTTTGTCACCAGCATCTTATTTCTCACTTGAATCTGCCTCCAATGCTGTATCATTAGCAAATAACAACTGACACTTCCTGGACCCCCTCATCCCCTACAAACTGCACACTTTCCTCCCCTTCTAAGAGTCTCGCATTTCCTTCCTTCACCACCCCATCCATAAACAATTTAAATAATCATGATGACATAACATGCCCCTACTGCAAACCAGCCTTCATTTGGAGTCATTAATTCACCTCTCTTCTTACTCATACACATATGTTACACCCTCGATAAAAACTTCTCACTCCTCCTAGCAGCCTTCTTTCCATGCTGTATATTCTTAAATCTTTCCATTAGGCATCTCTGTCAACGCTGTCATATGCTTTACCCAGATTCGTAAATGCCACATCTGTTTCTCCAAGTATTTCTCACACATTCTTTAAAGCACACGCTTGATCCACACATTCTCTTCCATTTTTAAAAACATACTGCTCCTCCCCAGTCTAATGCTCTATACTTGCCTTCACCTTCTATATCACTCAATGAATTTATACCACTGTAGTTTGAACACTCACCTTTATCCCCCTTGCCTTAATATAGTAGCACTGTACCCATGCATTCTGCCAGTCCTCAGGCACCTCACCATGATCCATACATACCATGAAAATTCTGAGTAACTAATCAAGAACACAGTCACCCCCTTTCATAATAAATTCAACTACAATGATATTTACTCCAACCACCTTGCTGCAAGTCTATGAGGGCATCTGGTTACCTGCTGAAGAAAGGAAATATTGTTAAAAAGGAGGAAGAGAATGGGAGAAAAGACAGTATCATGAGGGACACCACTTTTGATAGGGAAATGTTGACTCATTAAGAATTATGGAGAAATATCAACTAGATAAAAGGAAGCAGAGTGTGAGAGGAAAGCCAAAAGCAGGAAGTAGAGAATGAAAAGTCCCTTTCTTCTTGTGGACCAACTACAACTGATGTGGAATCTTTAGAGAAAGGTCTGAATATCAAAACACAGTATTGTCTTCCATAAAAGATTTAGATCCTCTAAAACCTTGTACAAAATGTATTTTAATGTCAATGGTGAGCACACCAGTGTCACAGACCTTTCTTTCTTATTGAAAGGAGTTATAGGCATACCACTTTAGTCCTATGCCACATTTGCCTTTCATGGGGAATCCTCACAGAGCAACCTCTCATATTGGCAAAAAGGGTATAGGAACACTTGGCTTCATCTGGTAGACTCCCTACCCTACTAAGAATCTTTTATGATTGAAAGACTGGGAACTCGCTGACAGTTTGGACAGATGCATTAAACATGAAGTATAGCTTAATTTTCCTTGAGGGTCCCATAGAAACAGAGATATAGATTGAAACATGGTAGTTACTGCCAGTTTATCATTGAAAGGAATGAAAGTTCCCGGGCTATTTTTCCCTTGTTTAATTTGATGCTGGCTTGAAGGATGGACTGCAGTGAAGTAGTTAATCATCTTGTCTCCTTTTAGAGATGACTGATCTTATTTTCATTCTACCTGCATTGAGGGAACAGCTTGTTCAAGCCTTTTTCTTGCTTAGACTGTGCATCATTTGGGCAGATGACTCATCAAGATGATATTAGAATCAGCTGCCCTCTAGTGGATCCTGTCATTAGGAGTGAATTATCAGGTGGATCTTTGTGCCACAGAGGTTATTATTCTCTGACCTTTTCCATGTTACACTTACTTTAATTTAGAGGCAGTAAGGGACAGTGGCATAACCTTAGTTTGAATTGACCCTAATTCTAATTTCCTCTTTCCTTCAGTTAAGATCCTTGAGATGAAAGTACTAAAAACATTTATATATGTGGTGTTTGTTACACAAGGATCAGTGTTCTGTCGTTGGGCAGAACCAGTACATGTGAAGTGGTCAGGGAAAAACCATTTAAAGGTCTATAGGGCCTGGCTGTGGATGGAGCTTCTGGTTTCAGGGCATTATACATAATAGATTGAGTGGACATGAGCAAATGTGGCCAATATTTGTCTGTTCTTGGCACTACCTTGTGAATCAGTTTGAAAGAATTTAAGATTTAGGGATGGAAGTGTCAGAAAGTATATAAACAAAAATTTGGATCATACAGTTATAGAGAGATCATCTTTACATGACTTTTGATAATCAAAGAAAATTGTTGCTCGATGCAATTTATTAACTGAATATTCAAACCTCAGTAACAGTATCATAAAGATATAATCTCAATTCCTGTACCATCACAAGTCTTATTTACATATTTTATTGCACTTCCATCCCTAGATCATCTTTTACTTATTTATTTTTATTGTTACTTATTTCTGATGTATTTTATGTGTGTATGTTTGTATCAAAAAAAGTAAAAGTAAAAGAAAAATAGAAAAAAAAATTTCGCATTCCTAAGTATATATTTGACCCTCACCACTCTTAACCAAGCTCCCAGGTATGTGCTTTCCCACCCTATCACTAGCTAGTTATATAAAGTACATTTATAGGTATACAGTGTTTAAATTCATGACAAAGTGATGGTGAAAGGTTCTCTTCTTGAGATGAGTGCTGGTTTTTGTTTGAACCAGCTTCATTGAATGAAACATTGAAGAGATATTGTCAGAGAAAATAGAAAGACGGACAGTTTGGTTACTTTGGCTAATTTGGTATATTGGCAAAGTTTTGGTTATGTTGAGTAGAAAACAGTCAAATATGAATGGAAGATGAGTTGCAGCCCAAATTTTTGTGTGCTAAGGTGGTAAAAATTTTGGGTGTATATTCATACTGTGCCTTTAGAATGTCTATGGCATTATTGGACTCCTGCTTTTGGTTATGCTGCAAATAAAAAGTCATCTTCAGAAAGTTTTGTATCATTGGAATGCAGTCTTATTGAAGAAGTATTTACTCCAAAGGAGTCCATTATTATCCCCATAACTGATTTTAGTGCAGCCATAGAACTTTAAGTTCCTATGGAATAGGATTCCCTTGGTTACATAATGATAATGATAACAGACTCTGTGATTAATGACAAGTTTTTTTGGTTTAACATTCTTTTCATTCAGTCCTGGCACAAGTAGGTACTTGCCAATGTGCCGTTTGATTTCCATGTGAGATTCATTGGTCATTTTTGGAGATTCCTCAGCATCAAAGAGAGATCCAGTATCATATTCTGGATGTTAGAATTTACTCTGTCAAAGCTGGGGGTTATAATGATAATTTTTAGCTTTTCCAAGGTACACCTAAATATTGTCCTCCAGGTTTTCTTGGCAGGAGGAGGAGAGTCAACCCTTGTGGAATTTGCATCTTCTTCAGGATTCCAGTGGAAGAGGTTGCACAGGTTTTTGTTATGAAAATAAACTTAGGGTAGTCTGCATGCCATGCACCTTTACTTAGTATAGCTCCCTTTAGCAGTTGATGGTTTCCTCAACTTGTCATTTTGCCTCAAGTCTCAGTTTACACTTTGAGGTCCTGTTTACAATTTGGGTAATTTTCTGTGTAAACCTGAAGAGCCTTATCCAAATGGGAGAAAGCTTCACGCAGCAGCTTTGTTAATAAGATCTGTAAAGGCTTTGGCACTTCTCTCAACCTTTTCTCTCGCAGCCCAGTCTTGATCCGTTTCCATCAAATCGTCATTTGAGAGTTCCTCTCTGTGTGACGATAAAAGTTTGTTGATTTTATTGTCTCCTAGTTCAGTAAAACCCACATAATAAGCAAGTTCCACTCTCTCTTTCAAAATATGCTCTGGTTTGGGAGAAATTTTGAATTCTTTCACATGCTCCAGCCAGAATTTTTGCCACACACCATTCATGTTTTTGTCCTTGACTTCTAAACAACATTTCTTAAGTTGCACCTCTTCCAAAATTTCAGAAGCATTGTGGAAGAAATTATATACTTGTAGGGTTTTTAATCAGGAAGTTGAAGCATGGTTCTTGGTTACAAATTTTGTAGCTGCAAAAATTAATGAATTGGGCATTCTTTAATATGGGTATAGAATCTTTTATAACTGAACTAGTACCTGTAGAGTTTTTCTGTAATATTTCTCAAGACGGGAATGATGCCAGTAGTAGTTTTGCCTCAAGAAGTTTCAGTGTGTCAAGATGTTTTCCTCTATATTTTTCAGGCAGCATAGAAACTCTCCCAGTGCAGTTAGAAGGGGATGAGTACCCTCTTAATGAGATAGCCCAGGTCTCTCGGAAGTCTTCACAGATGTTAATTATCAATGCAGCAGCCTTTCCACAGGCAGCAGTGGGAATCATGTCAGCTCTGCAGGAATCAGGGATGAAACTCAACCCACAGCAGGAGGGGACTAAAATAATTGTCCCTCTTCCTAAGTAAGTTCTTGTTAGTGCACATAAAGAGCAAAGTGAAAGATGAGAATTCAGAATTTTTGGTAGATGGACAACTTCCAGTTTACTTAAGTTTTTTGAATGTTTGCTATATTAAGAAACTTCATAAGTTTATGATGAGTTACACTGAGTTAGCTTACAGTTGCACACCCTGCATAGATTTGTTAAATAGCAGTCCTAGACCTCAAAAGCATTATGAATGGGGTACTGAAATGCTAAGAAAAGATTTCAATTTCAATGGCTTTAATCAGACAGCATATGCTCAGAATGTGCTTATACATAGTAGGTAATTTCCGATCATAAGAATAACCTTCATAGCATGATAAGCAATTTTTTTTAAAAGACCTTGAATCACCAAAAACATAAGCATGTCTTTCTGCCAGAGACCCAAGAAAGTGCTACAAAAGCTTAGCAAAAACACTGCTTGCAGTTTTTATGATTAAATTGGTGATTATGACTTTGTCTGTTTCCTGGTGCTGCCTCGCTGATTTAGAGAGTGGTGATCAGGATTAGGAGAGAAGAAAAGAATGTATATGTTATAATTTTTTCATTCCTTTCATGTATTTATGCTGTTTCCTGAGGGTTGGAATGGCATTGGGAATAGACAATGGTAAACAAGTGTGAATATATACATGTGTATGTATGTGTTTGTATATATATATATATAACCTGTTGGTTATATTTTGGGGCTAAAGATTACTGAATATCATTTAAGATTTCTATTTTTGCAAGTTTTTGGCAACA
>JAYMFT010285999.1:0-10425 GCA_038088735.1 Panulirus argus | reverse complement strand
TACAGGAGAACATACACACACACACACACACACACACACACACAGACACACACACACACACACACATGCATAATGAATGAGTCCGGAGGTGAGGCAACACACCACCTGGCCGTCCGATCAGCTGATGGGACCTGTAAACAAATCGCCATACGAGACGGCCGGGTTGGGGGTGCCTCGGTTCCACCCCCCTCCCCTCCCTCCCCCTTCTCTCTCTCTCTCTCCCCCCCCCGAAGGGGGGGGGATCTGGGGCAGGGCAGGTGTGTGTGTCCTTGGAACGCACCTGGCCAGGAAGTGCGGCGTGGCACAGGTGAATAAAGAGAGAGAGAGAGAAAGAGAGAGAGAGAGAGAGAGAGGGAGGGAGAGGGAGAGAGAGGGTGTGTGTGTGTGTGTTTTAGTGGACTGTTGAAGCCAGCGAGAAGTGGTGCTAGTAGGGAGAGGATAGGTTGAGGGAGAGGTGGCCACTTGTAGGAGGTGCGTAGGTCGGTGAGGGGCGTATAGGGGAGTGTCACTGCTCACGTTGGCACTGCCGACGATGTTCTCGTGCCAGTGCCAGACTCTGTAGGGGACCCGCCCTGCCGAGGTGGGGGGGGGGTCGTTCGAAGTGAGCCACTTAATCTGTCCCCTCCACCCCCTGAGATTGTGAGACTTCCTGTCGCCATCAGAACCCCCCCTTCACCCCCTGAGAGTACCCTCCCCCCAGACACACACACACACACACACACACACCTCATCGCTTGATGGCGGGTGCTTGGGGGCCCCGTCTCACCCTCATTGTCTCGCGATTCACCACCGTAATTTACAACCCATTCACAGTTTACGGTAATTGGGGTTGTGAGACATGTAGAAGGTGAAGTGGGGGAGGGGGTGTGGGGAGATAATGGGGGTGGGGGATGGGGGAGATTGCATGAACTTGAAGTATCTTTCCTCCTGCGTCATCTCGTGTTCTTGTGGGGTGACATCACCACCTCCCAACATATCGGTGAATAATAACCTTTATATATATATATATATATATATATATATATATATATATATATATATATATGCACGGCACGACACGCTTCTCTTCAGATGCTCTGAGCTCACGATACTATAGTCTCCTCTCGTGTTCCGACACAGTAAACTCATTGTGTTGCGAGCTGCTGAGACAACGGACGTCAGGTGTTGCGACCCCCGACGACGCGAGGGACTCGTCTTCTGACGTCCTGAGTTTACGACACAACACGCACACACTTCTCACCCCCCGCGTGGTGTTGCCCTAGGACATGAAGTGCGAATGCGCAAAACACTGCGTCTAAATACGATGCTTTGACTTCAGCTCACAGCACTTTTAATATGATAATTCCCGGACGGTTGTGAAATTACACCCTTTACCTTGTTATGTCATTTCCTCACCGTCCTAAGGACAGTAGGAAGTATGACTCACAAGCATTTGCCTTAGTGTGTTTGTTTACGAGAAGGTGTACTTTGTTTGTATACAAGAAAGTTTTACTTGTATGTTTACATGAAGGTTTAATTTGTTCGTATGCAAGGTTTAATTTGTTTGTATGCAACAAGGTTAAATTTCTGTGTATGCAACAAGGTTTAATGTTTATTCAAGTGTCATTTAATATACTCTGGATGAAACCACAGTTACACAGTGCATTAGTAAACTCGTTTACTTTTTATATTCGTTATCTTGATAATGGGTTTAACGTTTTCGGTTTGCCTGTTTTAAGTTCAGCTCTCCCTGCAGAGGTGGTGTAAAGCTAATGTTATTTCTTATTTTGTTTTCAGGTAATGCGAGTTGTGTACACGTATAGCTGCATGTCCAAGCTGAAGCAGTATGTCCAGCTAACTGCATAGACTGATAGGGGTATGTCATAAGCGTAGTGCTGGATCGAAGCAGTAGAGATCTGTCCAAGCTATAGAGGTATGTCTAAGCTATAAAGCTATGTCCAACCTGCAGAGGTGTGTCCGAGCTATAGAGATATGTCCAAGCTATAAAGCTATGTCCAACCTGCAGAGGTGTGTCCGATCTATAGAGATATGTCCAAGCTATAAAGCTATGTCCAGCCTATAGAGGTTTGTCCAAGCTATAGAGGTAAGTCAGAGCTATAAAGCTATGTCCAACCTGCAGAAGTGTGTCCAAGCTATAGAAGTATGTCTAAGCTATAAAGCTATGTCCAGCCTACAGAGGTTTGTCCAAGCTATAGAGGTAAGTCCAAGCTATAAAGCTATGTCCAGCCTACAGAGGTTTGTCCAAGCTATAGAGGTAAGTCAGAGCTATAAAGCCATGTCCAGCCTACAGAGGTTTGTCCAAGCTATAGAGGTAAGTCAGAGCTATAAAGCTATGTCCAGCCTACATAGGTGTGTCCAAGCTATAGAGGTAAGTCAGAGCTATACAGGCTACAGAGGTATTGCCCAAACGGTACAGGCACGGTACGTCCTGCGTGTACCACTGCTGTGTAACGGGATCGGCCGATTTGAGTTCGTCGTGAGCCGGTGTTTCATGCGTGTGTCACCCATTTGTGTTTCTCTGTGTGTTGTAAATTTGAATGGGTGATTCCCTGGGCGCGGCGGTACCATCCATGAGCACGACGGTACGATCCCTGGGTACGATTTGGCGATCCTCGAGCACGACGGTACGATGTTCGTCTTTGACGTGAAACTTGATGGGTAGTTCAAAGTGATCGTACCGTCGTCCTCAGGGGAACGTACCGTCGTGCCTGAGGGTGGTACCGTCGTGCTCAGGGGGTCCGTACCGTCGTGCCCCAGAGAGGCTACGCCTGACCCCTTCACGTCCTTGCTTTTACAACAAGCGTCTTTTAAGTACGGAACGAGTCGTGTTTCCTCACCCCTTCCCCCCTCCCCCCTCCCATCACCCACCTCCGTCTCGCTGCTCATGTATTTTTTTTCCACGTGGGATTGACGAGGTAGTTTGCATACGATTGATCATGCCGTAACCACTCCATCGGCTTGTTATGCATTCGCGTAATCGCCAGTGCTTTGCATGCATTGCCCCTCGAGGCTGGGTCCAAAGTGGATGTATTACATCCAAAGGTACGGAAGAAGAAGAAGTTGTGTTACGTGACGTTCAGTCGAAACCAAAAGGCCAAAGAGATTATCTATTGTCAATTGCATGGAATTTGATGTATCTCAAACGTATGCTCATATTCCGTTACAAAAATATCATATTCTCGATTTATTGGCATATTTTTTCAAGGCCATTGAAGATTCGCAGTTAGAGTAATACTGTGGAAGGCAGAGACTTCCATAGTATTGCTGAAGATCTGTGAACTCGTCATCATAACTATCATTATGATCTTTATCATCGCTATCATCACTAGCAACGCGTGACTCCTGCCCCCTCCTCCTGTGCAGGAACATGAAGACCCGGAAACACATAGACACACCCTCCTTGCATATTTCACGCTACGATTCGCTGCAAGAACTCACTCCGTCTTCATAGGAGACGGAGTCTGTCTGTCTCTCTGCCTCTCTTCCCACCACACACACACACACCTGAAGAACTCTCAGTGAAGTCCATCCAGTACTTGCGTCTCTTTCCATAGTTTGAGTTTTCTTCAATCGTTGATTTGTGACTCTCTCAGCACCTCAGAGTCTACGTTAAAATTGTTATTAATTGCGAGGAATTATCAAGTCGCTGGTCGAGTCTTTTTACTCAGCTTAAGTAATTCTCAATCACTGGTCGAGCCTTTTTACTCAGCTTAAGGAATTCTGAGTCATGGGTCGAGTCAATTCACTCACTTTCTGGAATTCTCAGTCATGGGTCGAGTCTTTTTACTCAGCTTAAGGAATTCTCAGTCATGGATCGAGTCAGTTTACTCATCTTCACGAATTCTCAAGTCAAAGGTCGAGTCTTTTTACTCACCTTTTGGAGCGAGCCTCTTGGAAGTCTCCATTGAGTTCCTTCAGGTCTGGAATGGATACCTCCTCCCCCACCCACCTTGTTCTTACACCCCATGTGATTATTGGAGTCTCCCTCCTTAACCTCCCCATCCCTCCACATCTTCCTCCCCTCCTCCCAACTCCCCTATCTCAAGGCCAGTCGGTATTAGCCACACCTCCAAGCCCAGCTCGTCTCACCATCTCCACACGCCTCTTCTCCCGCACCTCCTCGGCCCAAGGAGACGGAGACCTTGTCATGGCGGCTTCGTCTTTGGGAGCGAGGATGAGACGGAGGGTCTTAAAGGGTGTTGGCACAGTCGGGCTTTTCAGAGGAGGACGAAGAGGCCTTCCCCCTCACCTGTTGCCCTGAGACAATGGTGAGGGTTATTCCCGTCGGGGCCGAGGCGTGGGCGTCACTGCCGTTGCTTCTGTTGCTCTGCTGTTTGTTGGTGGAGGGAGCGGCCCCCGCCGCTGCCGTTGGAGGTGTCTTCGGGTGTCCTCCCAGTCCTCCTGCAAGCTGCAGGTTTATGTTGACAGTTGTGCTGCATCAGCGAGGGCACACGGCAAATCCTTGGCTCGCATCCCCACGTTGGCCTCTCTGTCACATCCCCTTCGCTCGCACCTTAGTTGACTCCCGCCCCTCTATCCTCCGTCCGGTTGGCTCCCCCGTCAGTCTCTGTCGACGGCAACTCTCTGTCTGTCTCCTGTCTGCATTTCTGTATGGCTGTTATAGGCTCTCTGATAGCCCGCGTCTCTTTGTGAGCGTCTGGAGTCTGTAATGCTGTCTCCTCTGATTTCGAAGACCTTCGAGTCCAAGACTCGTTAGACATCGAACGGTATCTCTCCTCACTGGTGAACCTTTCTTTCTCTTTGAGGTAATGGATTAAACCCGGATGTTTGCAACAGGACGCACGCGTGGGCGCTTTTTACGAACTGGGCCAGAAACTCCTGAACGGCGGACGTGATCGGAAGTCCTGGCTCCAGCGGCGAAGAAGAAGCCCAAAGGACTCCTTGATCCTGTAGGAGAAAAGGAAAACCTAGTCAAACATGTCTTCTCGTTAACGCTGTTAGGAAAAAAATGGTTATAAAATCTTGATTATCTATTTAACCACTGGGTTGAAGCGTCTTAAAGTGAGGCACTTAGTTCGTGAACCGCTTCGTAAAAAGATAAGGCGACCCTGTGTCTTTACGATGCAAAAGTCATCGATAGATTACGAGTTATCTGGGGAGCGAACCCACCTCCAACGCGTCTCGAGCTCCCGGTGATTTATGAGGTACCTGGCTGAGGATTCGTCCGCTGTCGTACGTCAAGACATTAAAGTTTCGTTGTGTTTGCGTTATCGAACCGCGTGGTTCGAGATAGCAAGGACCGAACCGGTTTTGCATAATCCCAGGCAACAGTTTTGCCTCGCTGGAGTATTCGGCTGGTTTTTCCGAGGGAGTCTGTTTTATCTAGCAGCGTTCTAAAGACTGGAGATGTCAGATTGGGTGACCTTATTGAAGATTTTGATTCTGCATTGCTTCATCTCGACTTTCTTGGCGTGATTAGCCTCGATGTTCTTGAGATTTTAAGCATTCTAATTAACAGTGTTTTTTTTTTTAAGATTGTGATCCTCTGGGAATAATCAGGGAGGCTGTGTCTCGTTAGGCCTCTGGGGGCCTAGTCCAGGTGCGACGCTTCCTTAGACGATGGTGGAGAAGGTGGGCAAGAGAGATGAGGATGGCTAGAGGCAAGGGAAGATGTTGGGAGTCGTATGAGAGACCCTTGGTGACGATGGTGTCCCTGGTCAACGACGAGGCAGACCTCCCCCTCCCCCCCCCCACTCCCCCCTGGACGATTGACGATGATGGCTACTGTGATGAGGTTGATGACGGAGAGGAAGACGAGGGCCACGGATGGTGATGACGATGGCCATGGAGTTCAGTGGCGATTCACAAGGTATATAGAGAGGGGTTGGGAGTGGCGTGTCTCTGGCGAAGATGATGAAGATGGTGACTGGTTTGCTGAAGAGGGCACTTGCCGCCGTGGCGATGGGATGAATGACACACACACACACACACACACACACACACACACACGCACATACACGTTACCCTCTCCCTCGAGTGCTTGCCCCTGATACAGACATTTCCTACCCACGTTTCCAATGAGCAAACACCATCCATTTCACAAACACACAGGCGCACGAGCGCGTCCTGCCACGCAAGCGCTCGTCCGCAAAGCAAACATTACCCTTCACGCAGGTGCTCGTGCAAGCAAGCGCTTCCACACACACACACACACACACACCAGAGTGTGTGTGTGTCTCTCTCTCACACACACACACTCACACGCATTTACCCACACACACTAAAGCTCCCTGACGAACTCTCTCTCCTCTCTCTCCCCACACACACACATTGTGTCCGCCCACAGCGTTGTCACTCCCACACATTGCCTTACCCACAGCACTCCCCTCCCCCCCCCCCACACACACACACCGTACCCTTGCCCCCACAGCAGTCTTATCGCCATGCCAATTCCCGCCCACACACTCCCTCCCGAGCCTGCCAATTGGATGCAGTTGTCTGATGGCCACAAATTGCCCCGTCGTAAGTCGGGAGCCGAAGCGCGTGGAAATTTAATTCCTCGACGGGCCTCCTCCTCCTCCTCCTCCTCCTGAAGCGACCGTATCGATCCCCGGAGACCCATGGAGACCAAATTAATAAATTCCTCCTCTTACCCCTCCTCCTCCTCCTCCTCCTCCTCCTCTTCCTCTTCCAAGCACCTTCCTTCAACAGCCTCTCATCGTCTCTCGCTTCTCCAGCCGACGTAGCCTCGTTCCGAGATGAGGCAGGTGGGCTATTATCCAATCCTCGTCGGCTACTGTACGCAGATCAGTCGATACCTCCACCAGTCGTGTTTGGTAGGCTTTGTAGAGCTTCTGAGTTCCATTCCTTTCCCTCCCCCAGCAGCAGCAGCAGGAGGAGGCCAGAGGCGATGGTAGTGGTTCCTCCAGGAAGCCAAATTGTTGATGGAAATAAGGAGAAAATCAGAAACATCGCTTGAGGATCTGAGCTATTTAAAAGCACAGGATTGCCGTCTCCGGGCATGGCGTGCAGGCAATGGTGGTAGCCTGTCATTAGACCTGACCCGTAGGGGGTCAGGTCAGAGGTCAAGGCTGTCGCAAACAGAGACGTAACGTAGTTCTCTCGGGGTCCAGTACGTAATTCGGATTCTGTTGTAATGTGAGTTTTACTTACGTTGACTAGTACGCCTTAGGTGATCGTCACGTACAATGGCGCATGTTTCTGAACTGCATGAGTGTCTGATTTGACCGTAGCTTCGGTGGCGCATGCGCCTGTGTGGGGTCATGTTTACCGTAAGTAGTGTCTGCCGCTGGCGAGGAGTGCCTACCTGACGGTGGCACCTGTTTACGTCTGTTTACACCTGTCTGCCCCTCTTGCATCGCCTGGCCCGCGCGGGTCTCTGGTTGGTATTCTGGCTTCACGCGCGCGCGCGCGGACCGCTCTCTCTCTCTCTCTCTCTCTCTCTCTCTCTCTCTCTCTCTCTCTCTCTCTCTCTCTCTCACGGCACCACACAGCCACACTCTTTGATAGCCATGAGAGGGGTAGCTAACGACCGTCGTTACCACTCGTCTCGTATTGGCCTGGCCAGTTAGAGAGGGGTCGTTTGTCGGGGATGGTTAGTGGCTGGCCCCGGGGGGGGGGGGTTGTTGGGTCGTTAAGGTGATGGGTCGTCATATCTCCGGTAGTGAGGGAGGGAGTCTTGAGGTGGCGTTATACCTGTGTGATGGAGGGAGTGGGAGGGGTCGAGAGAGGCAAGAAGGAGAGGAAATGTGATGGATGAAGAGCAGATATAGAGGGAGGAGGTTGATGAAGAGGGAGAGAGAGAGAAGGTGCTGGATGTAGGTAGATGGTGGAGAAAGATGGAGTGGACAGAAGACGAAGATGCAGTATAGGGAGGGAGAGGTTTGGTGTCAGGGTTGGATGATGGAAGTATGTGATGGAGTAGAGATAGATGGAGCATGAAGACGGGTGACGTAGAGGGAAAGAAGGATGGAAAATATAGTTGGTGATGAAGAGGGAGGGAATAAAGAGAGGGTAGATTGGTTGGGTGTAGAGAGGTTGAGAGCAACGTGATGGAGAAGGGAGCTGACCTTCCTGGGTCGCTCGGAATGACCCCCGTACTTGTTCATTATGCCTCGACTCCTTGATCACGACGGTACGACCCTCGAGCACGACGGTACGACCCTTGAGCACGACGGTACGACCCCTGAACACGGAGGTACGACCCCTGAGCACGAAGGTACGACCCTAGAACACGACGGTACGACCCCTTGAGCACGGAGGTACGACCATTGAGCACGACGGTACGACCCTTGAGCACGGAGGTACGACCCCTTGAGCACGACCGCAAGACCCTTAGAACACGACCTTGCGAGCCTTGGCTGTGATGGCTTGGCCTTTCACGCGACCCTTAGCTTTGGGTGGTGTAGTTCCCCCATTTGCATACGAGAGTGGATGTATTGGCGCCAGAGGCAAATGTACACGAATGTGAATATTGATGTATGAGACTGTGAAGGACAGAGAATATCTTGATTCATCTTGTTCCCAGTGTGACGAGGGACCGAAGATTGGCTCTGGATATTCAGCGCCTCACAGCGGTAGCGGGGAACAGTGGAAGGCTAATGTGCAGCTGCGGGGAGTAGGTGATAGCTTAAAAAAAAAAAAAGAAGAATGGCTAAACCTTCTCCTTTTTCTTTAACAGACAACCCAGTCGTCGGGCAATCACGAGGCCTCCTATTGTCTGTCTTTGTCATGTAAACATGTAAACCTTTAGTTTGATACTCAGTCGCATTTACTGAATATTTCGGTCTCGATGATCGCTGTACAATCGCTTGGCTTTAGAATTAAATTCTCACGGCCCTGTTTGTGAACAGACGGGGGCGTCGAGTGAGCAGCGCCTTGCGGAATAGAACCCCATTTTTGCAAAGCTCTCCGTCCGCATTTCCCACGTCTCTGGACGCCTTCAAATAACTGATGCCTTGGCCCGCAGCCACCGGGCAGCGTAACAGCATCGAGGATACACGAGTGTTTGAAATCCCTTCCTCCATGTCCCTCTCTCGCCTTGCACTCGCTTCGCCTTCCTGAACCTGATGGCACAGTCCCTGAGCACTGCGGCCTTCTGAACACGACTGTGTAAGCCCCCTGAGCACGGCAGCACGACCTCTGAACACGACGGTGTGTTCCCCGAAGCACGGCAGATTTAAGCTCTTCAAGTCTGCTTTACGTATGTGCTTGTTTGTGTTTATGTTCCATCGCCTTAAATGAATTCCCTGAGCGAGAGGATATGTGGAGCGGTGGTAACTATGTAACGCTAACAATATGTGCAGAGATATGTGACACAACTACATACATGTCTGTGTCTCTGTGTGTGCGAGTCATTAAGGTTATCTCCAGTAAAAAGTTGTTGTCTTACATCCTAGACTTCCTTGTTAGCCACTGCATGGGCGCAGAGGCTTGGCTACCTGGTCCAGCCTGGCCATCTGGCCTCCCCTGGCCACTAGGGCGCAGCCTGGTCCGCTTAGTCCAACCCTGGCCACCTGGCCCAGCCTTGCCACCTGGCCTACCCTGCTCACCTGGTCCAGCCTGGCCATCTGGCCTACCCTGGCCACTAGCGCGCAGCCTGGTCCGCTTAGTCCAACCCTGGCCACCTGGCCCAGCCTTGCCACCTGGCCTACCCTGGTCACCTGGTCCAGCCTGGCCATCTGGCCTACCCTGGCCACTAGGGCGCAGCCTGGTCCACCTAGTCCAACCCTGACCACCTGGTTCGACCTGGCCATCTGGCCACCTGGTCCAGCCTGGCCACCTGGCCTACCCTGGTCACCTGGTCCAGCCTGGCCATCTGGCCTACCCTGGCCACTAGGGCGCAACCTAGCCACCTGGTCAAGCTCGTCCATCTGGCCTACCCGGGCCACTTGGACAAAGCTGGCCACCTGGCCCTACCTGGCCAAAACCTGGCCATCTGATCGCCTGCCCCTTCCTGACCCCAGCTTGACATGACCTGACCATTGCCTCTACGCCACACTACTAACCAATACCAATTTAAGTATAAGTAACTTAGGGCCTTGTAAGTACAAGACTCACCCATGTTGAGGGTATTAAGAGAGTGTGAAAAAGTGTACATACGAGGGGGTCACATGTACGGATATCTGAATAGATGTATATGTGTATTGGTCCTTATGGCTAGAAAGGCATAGTGCCAGTACCACTTTACTAGAAGCTTAGATGAATAGATAGTTGGATAGATAGATAGAAAAATCTGATTAAAAGAGAGAGTTGGTTGAAAAAACAAAGACAGACAGACAGGCAGAAAGCCTGATTGACAGACAGACAGACAGACAGATAGATTGATAGATAGATAGATAAAGAGATATAGAATATAGCTTTGTTATATTATTATTATTATTATTATTATTATTATTATTATTATAGTTATTATTATTATTATTATTATTATTATTATTATTA
>JAYMFT010285988.1:0-10425 GCA_038088735.1 Panulirus argus | reverse complement strand
TGTGTGTGTGTGTGTGTGTGTGTGTGTGTGTGTGTGTGTGTGTGTGTGTGTGTGTGTGTGTGTGTGTGTGGGTATTTAAACAGTGGAGCTGACACGGTACATACATATCTACGAGGTTAAGAGGTGGCGCAAGACAATATAAAACTCTCTCCCCGTAACACACAAATAACTTATCACAAATAGAAATCTCTCTCTCTCTCTCTATCTCTCTCACACACACACACACACACACACACTATACACATTATTTGCAAAAAAAGAAACTACCTAAGTGAGACACAACATGAATACAAGGAAAAGCGGCTAACAAATCTCTTGCAACTTTTATGAGAGAGTTAGTTCTGGTCTGGACAAGAGATAAGGATACGTGAATCGTATGTTCCTCGACTGTCAGAGGGCGTCTGAAACTGCACCACATGGGAGGCCAGTGAGAAAGTTGGACCATCGGGGAACAAAGGAGCCTTTCCGAAATGAATCTGAGACAACGGTGGTGTGCCACAGGGCTTGTTCTTGAGACCACGTTGCTCTTCTTGCACGAGGGACTTGGACTCGTACCTGAGTATGTTTGCGGATGATGCAATCGTCATGAAGGAACTGGAGGAAGATCACTTACAAGAGGACGTAGACAAACTCCGAGGTTTTAGTCTGAGACGTGGCTGACGAAAATAAATCCGAATATACGTAGAAGTAATACGGTTGGGGACAGAGTGAAAGAAGACCCCAGTACGAATGCCATCAAGAAGGAAATAAACTGCATGAACCTCTTTGTGAAAGGGACTTGAGTGTCAACATTGCTCTTAATCTGCAGCCAGGACTTCATTTCAGGAGAACTACTAAGGAGACAAACTTTTTATCTGCTGACATAATCTTAAAATTAGAAACGCATTTATGTGCATGGATAAGGAACTGTTCAGCAAGCTATCTACAGTGTGTATTAGTCCAAAAATTAGCGTATGCTCCTCAAGCTGGTCACCGCACTTATAAAAAAATATATAAAAGAATAATAAAGACAGTCATGGGAGGCAGGCAACAGAGGTGATGTCAGAATTAAGAAAGCTGAATTACACTGAAGCGTTGGAAGCCATGAATTTGCCCACCATTGGAGAGAGAGAAAAGTGAGGGGTGACTTCATCAGAGTCTTCAAGTTTCTTAACTAGCTTGATGGAGGTTGACAGCGAGCAGTTCTTCGAAGGATACAAAGGCATAAAACATCAAGAAGCAGTACCAGCAAACCAAGCAAGGAACGTCTTGGAAAAAAAAGAGTTAATTAAGCAACTTTTATACTAATGCAGCTATGGATGAATGTAATACGATAAGTGACGAAATTGTAGATGCAGATGGCATACAAAAGTCTTAAAAAAAAAACTTTGTAACTGTAGAGAAAGTCCAAGAGGAGAGACCGGAGCTGTACGAGCATAAAACTTCCTCTCCAGTATTGTACGAGAGGTAATTACAAGTAGATAATTGCGTTATTTTTCACACACACACACATGACACGACATGTTACTCACGCGACTAGTCGTAGTTAACTCTGAATTTCAGTGCGGTGAGCGCCACGCGGAAGCTCAACCTTTTTGGCAAAACTTCGTCGTAGATACCGGCAGGTAGAGTAATAGGTAACTCTACCTCACTTCTTTTTAACACATTTCTATATTTTCTTTCCAGTTCTCCCTAAACTCTTCTATCTTCCTTTCCTGACCGCACAACTGTAACCTATGTATCAGCAGCTGTAGCGGTAGGCTGATGTAGGCCGTCTTCTTCTACCTTGCGAATTCTGTGTGGGGAGGAAAAGCTGCCTCGCACTACACTCGTTGCCATTCGGATTCCCACTGCAAAATACACTCGGCTGTAAATTTCTTTATCAAATTAAGTCCACCTGAGGAATGTTCTGATGGTGTCAGACACTCACATGCAGGTCCAAAGTTCATGATATTAATTGAGAATGCAGACACAGAAAACAGACACTATAAACAGCGAGACAGACAGGGGATAAACAAAGATATAATTAGACAAACAGACAGCTTGACAACCTCACTGTACTGAAAGAATAAAGGCCTTTTGATACCCGGTGGGTGAAACAAAAGGCTTCCTCGCCTCCTTCGCCTTGGGAAAACACCCAAACACAGTCGCCAGATAAATGTGGCAACATCTGCATCTTGGAAACCAAACAGTCCTCGAGGGAAAGCCTTTTGATGCGGACGTCCCTGAGGCCATGCTGAGGTGCTCTCGAGCCGCAAAAAGAACGAGATATTTGAGGCTAAAAAGGAAACTTGTGTTGTTAATACAGTTGATTCCCTCGTAAAGATTCGAAAATTTCTGGTTGTTGTTTTTCTTCTCTGCTTACATTAGAGCAAAGGGAATCCCTGGATCACATTTTTCTCTCAGTTACAGCTTTATCCCTTGGCCCCTAGCTGCACGCATCGTATAATTTGACCTGGATATCCAGACAGTTATGATCCAGACTTCTTCTTCTCGTGCTCTCTGCAGACCTGTCTCTCTCTTAGACCGGCGGCGTCTCGTACCACCAACTCCTTCTTGAGGTTCCTCGCTCCCGCTTCCTGAACACGACTTCTTCTTCTTCTTCTTCTTCTAGAGCTCAGAATCGGTCTTCATCCAGTCCCTAATGTATATACACCTGGTCCAATCCAGACTCATTCTTCATCATACGTCCTATCCTCTCCTCCCTCTCCCTTTTATTATCTCGTGACCGCCTTTGACTCAACCTACCCTACTCTCCCTTCTCTTAACCTCCCTTCCCTTCCCCCTTCCTTCATCTCCCTTTTACCCATCCTCGAGCAGTGGTGCTTACGTCCTCCTCTTGCCACTCCGGCTGGTTAGTGTTGCTTCCCCACGAGACAATGGCCAGTAAGATCCGCAGTTCATATGGCAAGATTTTCATCGTGGAGGGAGGGAGGGAGGGAGGGAGGAGAGGAGGGAGAGGAGGGAGGGGTAGTTGGGAGGGAATCTCTTTGTATCATCCCTTTCTATTGTTCTCCTTTATTTCTCTCCACTCAGGACTGCTCGGACGACGACACATCCTCCTCTCAACCAACCACTCCCAAAATCTCCGGTGAGGTCATGAGATGTTGTAAACTGAGACGGCGGGCGTCCTGTGTACCGAGGGCGAAATTCAATACTGCTGTGGGTGGGTGTAAAGGTGTTATGGAGAGACGAGTGCGTTGAAATAAAGAGAGCGTGGATAAACCAGGGCAGATGACCCCCAGAGGGAGAGAACCGGCCTGGGTGTGTGTGTGTGACGGCAATCAGGTGATGGGGTGAGGAGGAGGAGGAGGAGGGACAGGAGGAGCAGGAGGAGGAGGAGGCTACCCTTGACCCTGACTCATGCAGGTCGACCTGACCTCCACCCTCAGAGTCACGTTTGTGTACATGTTACACGGTTTCAAAATGAGGTCTCTGACCAGGCGTTACAGTAGACTCTGACCTTGGTATGTGTTCTCCATATCGTGGGGGTCTTCCTCAGGTGAGTACATTCGTCCTGAGTGGATAAGTTGTGTCACATTTAGGGTCTGGGAACAGTAGTTTTTCGTCTGACTGGTCTCCAGTTTTCTTTATAGAACTCACACTATCTCTGATTCTTTCTTTTTTTCTGTATAGAGCAATTTTCATCCCGTTTATGAGTATTACTTAATATTAATTTCTCATGACACATTTTGATAGAAGCCACTGTCTACGTGTTCATGATTCCATACGAAGATTCCAGACGGCTCTGTGAGTCCAAAGCTTAATTCGCACACACACACACACACACACACACACACACACACACACACACACACACACACACATACATACACACATACATACATACACACACACACACACACACACACACACACACACACACACACACACACACCAACATCACTCGACCATTACTGCTCTTCGAGAGAAATGCTTGGGGCTGGAATCGATCATAAATTCATAAGCTAACATGTGTGTGTGTCGACATAAAGCAAGCTGGACTGTCATTACTGGTTGGCCCTGCCTCTATTTTTAAAGCGCCAGTCACACGCTCCAGAGGCACGGAATTTGGCACTCGAGCCACAAGCATAATAGCTCGAATTACCATGGCACATTGCCCATTTATTTTTCTGCTTCCTCTTCTTTAGTTAATTGTGTCTGTAGTCGGGATCTCTCAGTTTACGAGCCTACGTGTGTGGGAGGATTGCTCAAGGTGCTTCTTTAACCAGCAGAAGAGACTTTCCCGGCATCTTAACTAGTGAGACAGGTTTAGATACGAGAAGCTTTTGCTGGGATAGACTCTGTACCTACGTCTCCAGAATCCGCGGGGAAGGGATTGTAGACTTTCCATCGATTGCTTTTACACGAGTGGAAAGAAAAGATCGAATTCGTAACCATTATGGATAAGGCTCTTTCTTCTTTCTCCGGGATTGCCTGCATGGCAGTACCGATTGCTTCTAGTCTCAAGAGACTCCGGGTCGAATCCTGCAGGCTAATCACTGATCTCGACTCGCGTGGGCTTTTTTGGTCAGCGTGATTTGCCTCCTCGCACACACACACACACACACACACACACACACACACACACACACACACACACACACACACACACCTGCTGCTCCTCACCGTGTGCTGAGGAGTATTTTCCAGTGAGCCTCACATAAAGAGAGAGGGGAAAATTGAGCGTTATTGACCGGTGGTGGTCACTGTCGCCAGGGAGGATTAGGATGAGACCTGGGGAGGGGTTGGTACCGTCGCCAGGGGCGATTAGGAAGCGACCTAAGGTGACCACTGGTGTTAGGGAGGACGAGGAAGTGACCTGAGGTGGTCACTGTTGTCAGGGAGATAAGAAAGTGACCTGAAGTGGCCAGTGTCGTCAGGGAGGGGGTGAGGAAGTGGCCCGATGGGGTCACTGTCGTCAGGGAGAATGAGGAAGTGACCTGAGGCGTCGTCAGGGAAGATGAGGAAGTGACCTGAGGCGGTCACTATGGTCAGAGGAAGGGATGAGAAAGTGACCGGAGGCGGTCACTATGGTCAGAGGAAGGGATGAGAAAGTGACCTGGGGCGGTCACTATGGTCAGAGGAAGGGATGAGAAAGTGACCGGAGGCGGTCACTGTCGTCAGGGGGAACGGATCAGGAAGTGACCTGACATGGTCACACGTTTATAACCATTCCTTGGAACGCCTTTCAGGATGGCGCTATAATCACCGCAGACCATTCCTACGTGGTGATTGCGTCAAAAAACCTGCAAGCCAGTTTTGGTCTCCGAGTTTGGAAAAAAAAAAAATCCAGAACTCTCTCGTTCTGTTTTCCCCTTGATGCTCTTGTGAAACTCGTGTCGAAGTCGTCATCGCTGGCGTCGTTTCCTTCGTGTTTGCTAGTCGCTCTCACGGCCATCGGGGGTCTCCTGACTGACCCTCCGAAGCGCTTCACACAGCCTCCTTCCCTCCCTCTCCCTCTCTCTCTCTCTCTCTCTCTCTCTCTCTCTCTCTCTCTCTCTCTCTCTCTCTCTCTCTCTCTCTCGATCTACGCAAGACTCGGTCGTGTATCATTTTTCCGATGCGTATAAACCCCCCTGTGATGTGAAAAGATCACATTATTTTCCCACCCCCCTCGAGTGTTTCTTCTTGTTTGAGTGCCGATAGCAAGGGATCGGTTCTAAAGCGTCTTCCTCCTCGAGCAGTCGATTCGGTTCATCTTGGGCTGCGGAGTCCTCGGCTGCTGGATCATGGAGAACAGAATTCGTAAAAATGCCTCAAATTCACCATCCTGCAGTTTTTCGTTCGAGCTGAAGTGCCTCCGTGACTACGCATAGCGTTCCCGACCATAACGCACGCACGCACGTGCCCGCTAGGGGTGGGTCAGGACGGCAATGGTTTGGAATCCCGGTTGCGGCAATCGGTCTTATCACATAAGGAAAGGAAGTGGGGTTCCATGGTTTTTGGACCATGCTGCTACCTGGGAACTGTGCCTTATAGAAAGCCCCTCCTTCCCTCCTTCCTTCCTCCTTCCTCCTTCCTCCTCCCCCCCCCTCCTCCTCCTCCTTCCTCCTCCCCCCCCCCCCCCTCCCCCTCTTCCTCCTTCTCCTCCTCCTCCTCCTCCTCCTCCTCCTCCTCCTCCTCCTCCTCCTCCTCCTTTCCCCCCCCCCCGTCTGTGTGTGTGTATTACATTGTCGATACAAACGCCATCAATACATGAAGTGGAAGAATGTTGACATAACTGGATGGTATACACATTGTGTCTATACAGATGCTATTTTATGTGTCAGTTGACTGACCTGACTCGTACCTTGCTTATTTCTTGCTTGGCGCGATATCAAAACCGAAGAATATGACAAAAAAAAAAATATATATATATATATATATATACATTCCTACCAAAGTATATAGTATTGATTATGGACATTTCCCACGAGAGTGTTGCCGAATCGCTTCTGATATATATATATATATACAGGTCGGTCTTGATCCTCGAGACAAAAAACGCTGAGAAATCTCCCATTTGGAAATCGGAATAGTATGAAAATTCCTTCTAAATGTGGAATCACTGGCTGTCGAGCGATTGCAGGATTTTGTTTTCTGTTGTTTGAGTGGTTTAGCTCAGATGTTTTGGATGCGTGTTATTAACAGTTGATAAAGGTATTGTTATGCCACATTTACTCATCATAATCTTATATTTTTTCTAATTTCTGTGAACTTTAGAGTCTAGAAAGAAATGTGCCAAAAAAGTATATATGCAATTTTCTCCAGAATGTCGGCTATTTCGGTTCAGTATATTGATAAAGTTCATCCCCATGTTTCAGGACTGAGCTGGCCGTGTTGTTTTGAACGTGAGGCTCCATTTAGAATTAGAAATCACATCAAAAATCTCATTTAGAAATCGAGTTGTTAGTAACACTGTGATTTCATGAGCTTTAAGGCGGCCATCTTATTTTCCGCCATAAGGAAGATAGAATCACTTACATTTTTTTTGTTTTGTTTTGTTTTTTTCATTTTGTTACTTTTGGGATTTGCCTCCATATTTCGGTGCTTCTCCTGATTATACCACCGATCTTGACACTAATTACATTGGCTGTCCTGTACTTGACGGGGCTATTCATATCTGAAGCCACTGGAAGTTTGGCTTCTCTCCTATGAAGCAACTGGAAGTTTGGCTATTCACTTCTGAAGCAGCTAGAAGTTTGGCTCTTCACCCATAAAGCAACTGGAAGTTTGGCTTTTCACTTCTGAAGCAACTGGAAGTTTGCCTATTCATCCCTGAAGCAACTGGAAGTTTGCCTATTCATCCCTGAAGCAACTGGAAGTTTGGCTATTCACTTCTGAAGCAGCTGGAAGTTTGGCTCTTCAGCCATAAAGCAACTGGAAGTTTGGCTTTTCACTTCTGAAGCAACTGGAAGTTTGCCAATTCATCCCTGAAACAACTGGAAGTTTGGCTATTCACTTCTGAAGCAGCTGGAAGTTTGGCTCTTCACCCATAAAGCAACTGGAAGTTTGGCTTTTCACTTCTAAAGCAACTGGAAGTTTGCCTATTCATCCCCGAAGCAACTGGAAGTCTGGCTAATACTCGCCCCTGAGGCAACAGGAAGATTGACTATTCACTTCTGAGGCAATGGCAAGTTGTGCGTCAACTATCTTACCATCCTCCATAAAAGAAGAAAAGGAAAAGCCTATTAAGTGACCACACAGCCGGACTCGTGAGTGTCAGGCGGCGTTCACGTTCGTATGCGTCATATATTTTTTGCCTTGTTCTTGTCTTTCAAAAATGTGTCTGTCCGGGATCACTGGACCAAAAAACGCGGAGGAGGAGGAGGAGGAGAAATCAAAATTCCATCGACTTACGCTTCTTTATGGACGCCCAGATTTGTGATGACGCCGTGCAGTGACAAGTGATTGAATTTCGAAATAACTGAGGTTATTCAAGTCACTTTATGTGAAGAAAAAATGTGTTCTGTGCATTTGGACATAGCGCGAGTATGATGTTTTCTCGATGTCTTGCTTTTAGAGAGAGTTTTTTTTATAGTGTATACCACAGTATTTTTTTTATTATATTTTCGTATGTACGAAACAAGGACCTGAAGTTTCCGCGTTGTGCAGAGTCAGCTGGCCCGGCCGGCCCTTCCATTATGCCATTAGTGTGAAGACGTACAGTAATGATGTTAGTCTAATACCCAACCGCTAATTGTACACAGAACACCTAGGCTTTCTAGGCTTTTTTTTCCGGGGTGGGGGGGAGGGTTGGAAACAAACTTTCCAGTGATTAGGAACTTGTTTCAAGAGCTAATGTGCTACGAGTAACCACTGTGAGGAGATTTGTAGACTCCAGCTGCGCCCTCACACTAGTAAGGCCTAAGACACTTGACGACCTAAGGCCTAAGGTCTTCAAGCGAGTACCATGAGAAGAAATCTCTTCATATCAAAGTGGACAGATAACTAAGCCATTGTCAAGATTAATGAGGCCTGATTTTCCTTTTTTTTCTGGTATCCCAGGGGTAAAAACAATAAGTTTTTTATTCGTAAATATAGACACAAACATTATCAAAAATGCATGGAAGTGCTTCGTATCACCACTACTGCGAGTGAGGTCTCGGGCTTCGTGGTTAGTAATACAATATTCAGGGATCCACGAGATGCGGAGACAATACACCTTCTCGAACAACACGTTCCGACCCTGGTGCAGAAATGACTGGCAGTTGCTCACGCAAGATATTGCAGAAAAATATAATAACTTTTGTCCGTGTTTGTTTAGCTAACAAAGTGGTTTGTGTCCCTTTGGACTTCAATCACAGGTCAACACATCATCAACACTCAGTGAAGCCCAGGAAGTGGATGTAATCAATATGAGAAACAGTCACTTTGTCTCTCTCGTACCCAGAGCACTTTCACGGTCCACTGTCTTGATCGGGCTGGTAAAGACTGTGCGATTGAAAGCGAACGCTGCTCCGACCATAAGCGTATATGCTCTACCAAAGGCATCACTGGAGCTTTGATGAATTTCTTATTCATTTGTAGCTGTCGAGTCACAGAGTCAAGCTCTGGTCTTGCACATTATTTGTGGTGATGGCTATCCTTACCACGTTTCGTTTTCATCTGGTTGACGTGTGTGTGTGTGTGTGTGTGTGTGTGTGTGTGTGTGTGTGTGTGTGTTTTCTTCACTGTACTGACGGCAGTACTATTCGAAAACCAAGCAAGCAATGAAAAGGTGTTGAAACAGCCAAAAATGCATGCAACAAGTTAAAGCAAATGAACTATCTTTATGTTACCACAAAGGAAAAATGTGTAGCTCGCTGACTTAAAAGTGGCTATATAAATGTGTCAGTTCGCGTCTGAAAGGATTTCACACGGGCGCCTGACATACACCACAGACTGGAATTTGGAAACAGTAATCTTTCACTTGACCCCCCCTCTCTCTCTCTCTCTCCCACGAGTGCAATGATTCCTAGCTGAGCATGAGACTGATCGCCGAAAGTGAATGGACGGACGTACATGTACGCTTGGGTCACCCTCGTGTGTGATGGTTTCGCTCTGTTTGCTCTGGGAATCTTTAGCTTGTTTTTGATATGACTTGCTGACGGGCGGATGAAGTACAGATTCCCACTGTATTTCTTCAGGTGACTTGGAATCCAAGGAACGTCTCTGCTGGTACGTTCTTTGGCAGAGACGAGAGAATGTGAACTCGAAACTAAGGCAGCGCAAATGAGACGAGAAGTTGTTCAACTATAGGATTAGTATCATAATGATAACAATAATAATAATAATAATAATAGTAATGATGATAATAATAATAATGATAATAATAATAATAATTATAATAATAATAATGATGATAATAATGATAGTAAGAATAATAATAATGATAAGAATGATAAGAATGATAATAACAATAATAATAATAATAATAATAATAAATCGATAATGATGATGATAATAATAATAATGATAATGATGATAATAATCATAATAATAAAAATGATGATAATGATTTTGCTACTTTGAAACTTAGCTGGGCTACTTAAGAACGGAATTAGCATCGCTACTTAACCTCCAGCCACAGCAATTTCAGTCATCTCCTCCAAGTTTCATTGTGCCACTTCCCTCCAAATTCAGCCGTACCACAAACCTCCAAACCGAGTTGTGCCACTTCTTCCAAACCCGTGCCAATGACCCACAGAGTTAATCCTGCCACTTAAATCCAAATTCACTTTTAACTCCTTTTTACATAAGGCTTAGTAAGGCTTCGTCATGCCTCCTAAGCTTGGCTAACGTCTCTTATCCTGTCCATTTATATCCTCACGTAGCCTTAAAGCTGCTTTGTTCCAACAATTATGCCTTCCTCTTCTCCTTCTTTTTCTTCTTCTTCTCCTTCTTTTTCTTCTTCTTCTTCTTCTTCTTTCTCTTCTTCTTCTTCTTCTTCTTCTTCTTCTTCTTCTTCTTCTTCTTCTTCTT
>JAYMFT010285977.1:0-10425 GCA_038088735.1 Panulirus argus | reverse complement strand
GTCAGCGAGGTAGCACCAGGAAACAGACGAAGAAAGACCCATTCCCCCACATACACACGTATATACATACATGCACATATATGCACAGTACATACATATACATATATACATACATATACATACAAATGCATATACACATGCACATGTACATATTCACACTTGCTCGCCCCCATCCATTCCTGATGCCACCCCTCCCCACAGGAAATAGCATCGCCTCCCCCTGTGCCAGTAAGGTAGCGCCAGGAGACAGACAAAATGGCCACATTCACTCACACTCAGTTTCTATATATATGTGTGTGTGTGTGACTGAGTTTGGATCAATGTGTGAAAGAAGAAAGCTGAGTAAGTGTGAATAGAAACAAAGTCATTAAGTAGTTTAACAGAAGAGGTAGAGGTTAGTTGAGATGTGAGTTTGAGTGGAGAAAATTTTGGGGAGGAGAACTGTTTATGCCCCTCTTTTTAAACCAAATAATTCCAGGTGTATACCCTCAACCATGGTAGGCATGGGACCTCTGTATTTGTGTATGTTGTTATGAAAACAGTAACTTGGATCTTTCCTTACACAGAAATGGTCAAAGCAACTCCAGTGTTTCTTGCCAGCACTCAACTCTTAACTTCTATCTATCTACCTATCTATATCTCTGACACCTGTTCCCTTTGGGAACTCCCTCAAGGGGGTGGCCATGGCAGAAGAGTCTCCATAACTGTTGAATTCCTGTGTCGCTTATTAGCCTTTTGTGCCTCACCCTTAACAGACCACTGGCAGAGGGCAACTCTAGCACAGTTTTTTCAAAGGCTTTTACCTAATATTCCTATCAACTACTTCCTGATGTATCCACCTAATATTCCTGCATAATGTCACAACTTACTACTTCTAGCTAATGCTCCTACCTACTATTGCTACTTAATTTTCTACCCAAGCTTCCTTTCTAACTTTCCTGCCTGCTTCTTATATCTTTTGCTCCTACATCTTGTCAAAAGGCAGGGCTAGCACAAAGAGCTCACTGCAGGAAACTCTAGAGTTGTGAAGAATGAGATGTGTGAGTTAAGTGTTGTTAAGTGTTATTTGTGACAAGGAGAGATTGTATGATTGTGGCCAGAATACCAGCAGTCCATTTGTGGGTGAGGTAGAAAGAAAAGACAGCTACTTGGGTCAAACGAGTACAGCTTGACAATCAATGAATTGCTGGCTCACTACACAGCCATTGCTAACCCTAACAATACCCACGCGGGTAGTATCAGTGATATACCTCCCTGGTTGATGGATGCATACCAACTACTACTTACCACTCTTACTTGTATTGCATTATTGTTAACTGTAGTGAATATAAATTTCAAGTAGCAGCTTAACACTCTTCATGTTGCTTCAGAAGTGTCTGCATATGCATGTCTAGTAACTGCTGTTCCACAGAGGTTCAACATATTCCATACTCGTACTCCATGCCAGTCTTGTCTGTTTTTTGTTTTACCTCATGTTGCCTCATCTTCTAAACAGTGCAGTAAAATTTCTTATGCCTTCCAAGGCACTATCACTTTTTAGACAATTGAAAATAATTAAACTTTGTTAGCACATAGCCTTGTGACTTCCATGTGTACTTAACTCCACCTGATTCTAAATTAATATGTATTTTGTCTTTAATTAAATGTAACCATATTCATAAATGGATTTTTATACATATCAGGAAGATATAACTGTGAATTGCCAATTCTTTTGTATTTTGTTTATTAGCTAAATTTTTCTATTAAGCTAGCACTACAAACGATTATTCAAAAGCTTGAATTGGGGTGATGGGTATATAGGAATGCAGTATCCTTGTGTTATCTAGAGTCATCAACTGAGGGAGATGCAGAAAGAGTACTGTTTGAGCCATTGTTGGAGCCTGTATTAAAGTGTTCCCCCCCACCATACATATCTGCCATTTCCCGCATTAGTGAGGTAGCGTCAAGAACAAAGGACTGAGCCATAGAGGGAAAATCCTCACTTGGCCCCTTTCTCTGTTCATTCTTTTGGAAAAGTAAAACAGGAAGGGAGGATTTCCAGCCCCCCGCTCCCTCCCCTTTAAGTCGCCTTTTACAGTGCGCAGGGAATACGTGGGAAGTATTCTTTCTCCCTTATCCCCTGGGATAAAAGTGTTTTCTAGAAAGGAATAAATTTGTTACTCTTTTTGAATTAGTTTATAGTTCTTTGGAAAGATTTTACTTTTTTCACGTACAAAGGTGTCTACTTAGGGAAATTTTTGTAAAGGGTGGATTGTTATACTGGAGTAGGAGCTTGTATCTAAGGAATATTTTGGAAAACTCTTGAGTTTTTCATCTTTTTAGGAGTTCCACATTATAAATTCAAGTAATCCCAGGAACCTTTTAATGGAGATCCTGCAGCTTCAAGGCTTCAGTGGATTCAGTCGCAGGGTACTGATGGACTCTTTTGGAGTTATTAGTGCCTTAATGAGATTTTACTCCTTTTTTTTAACCATGAGGTAGTAAACCATCACAAAATTTCATTTCACTCATGGCATAACTCATGCAAGTTAAGCCTGTTAATGCATTTAGGGGCTTGTAAAGGGCGAAATGTCTGGTGAAGATAGTGTTAATTGCCACATATTAAGGCCTGTAGTTTGGAAATTTTTTTGAGAAAGATATGGTTTTGTAACCTTGTTTTAAGCATCTGGAAGGTGATATGGATATATGTTGTTATACTTTAACAGCTTTGCTAAATTGCAGGAAGCTCTGTGGTCACATCTCTATGTGCTGGTGAAGCTGTTGAGAAGAAGGTAGCATTGCTAGAGGTTAATCATCAACAACAGTTCAAGACCACTGCTCTCCCTTTAAAAACTGTCAGACCCTTTATATTTGATGTAAGTACAAAAGTAATTTCTTGGAAGGATGAATTTTATTATAAGCCATATATATATAAATTCACAGTAGCATCAATATGTCCTTAAAGACAGCTACCAATAGGCATTCATTTGTAATTAGGTACTCAAGACATGGGCTGCTACCCCATTCTTATCTTTTGTTTTTTATAACTTTGCATCAAGCTATTGACTGCTTTTTTCTTCATTATTACAGAATGAATAGATTTTCTTTAATAAACCATATGGTTCATATTGGTAGTAGCTGGTAGGCAGCCAGCGACCAGGAAGGTATACTACCATTACTACCTGCCTGGGTATCAGGAGGGTTAATGACATCAGCTTAGTGAGCCAGCACTTCATTGGTTGTCAAGTTGCACTCCTCTGATCCAGGTAGCTGCCTTTTCTTTCTGCCTCACTAACGTGTGGACTACTGGTATTCTGTCCACAAATGTACAATCTTTCCTTGTCATATGTAACACTTGACAACACAACTCACACTGCTCATTCTTCATAACTGGATTTCCCTGCGATGAGGCGCTAGCCCTGCCTTTTGGCTGCATGGTAGGAGAAGCAGATAGAAGTAGTAGGTAGGAACATTTAAATAAGAGCATTAGATAGAAATATTAAGTAGAAGTAGTTGTTAGGAGCATTAGATAGAAGTAGTTTGTGGAAACATAAGGTAGGAGCCTCAGCAAACACTGCACTAGAGTTGCCCCCTGCCAATTATTTGTTAAGGGTGAGACACTAAAGGCTAAGAAGCAGCATTTGACTTCACTAGTTATGGAGACTCTATTGCCGTGGTCACTCCTTTGAGGGAGTTCTAATTAGAACAAGCATCAGAGATATAGATAGATGAGTCATATGTACAATTATTTCCTACCACATGAAAGATAGTTTAGAAATACCTTGTGATATTTGGTTGGCATAATTTCTCTACATTTCCCCTTGCCACTGGGCTTTCCAGTCACACATACCAAGATACTTCCAGACCCTGTTTGTTTAGTTGTATATGCCTTTGTTTCTCTCTCTTTTCTCTCTCTCTCAGTTTAATACTCTTATATTTATGAGAGGCTGATAAATAAATGATAGTATAATCTTTGAACAAAATTTGTTCCCCAGTAATACTGAGAGGTACATAATTCTACATAAATGTGGACATGGTATCCCTGAGGATAGGGAAAAAGAGTACTTCCCACATATTCCCTGCATGTCGTAGAGGGCAACTAAAAGGGGTGGGAGCGAGGGGCTGGAAATCTTCCTCTCCAGTTATATTTTTCCAAAAGAAGAAACGGAGGTGTGGGCCAAGTAAGGATTTTCCTCTCTGAGGCTCAGTCATCTGTTCTTTGCGCTACCTTGCTAACGCGGGAAATGGCGTATAAGTATGAAAGAAAGAAAGAAGTTGTTAGACAGTGAAATAACAAATTTAGAATAATTTCTGTTATACTACTTGGAAAGGTAAGTAATAATGTAAATGAAATCAAAAGCATGAAGAAATGAACAAGATTCATATGCTTTCTTCAGATCCATTAATTCCACATACAAATCCTTCCACTTCTCTAAGTACTTCTCACACACATTCTTCAAAGCAAACACCTTATCTACACACCCACTACCCTCCTAAAGTCACATTGTTCCTCCCAGGTCTGATGCTCTGTGTATGCCACCCCCATCTCAAACACCACATTTCAAAAGAGCTTTCCAAGTATAGTGAACAAGCTCATTCCTTTGTAGTCCAAGCATTGACCTTTATACAGTGGTACTATACATGTATTCTGCCAGTCCTCAGGCACGTACCCATGATACTAACATACACTGAAACCCCTAATTAACCAATCATCAACACAGCCACCTTCAAAAGAAATTTGAATGCAATATCATCCACTCCACCTGCTTTGCTTAATTTCATCTTACAGAAGGCTTTCATCACCTCTTCTCTCTTCACTGAACCAGTTTGCATGACTCCCCCTTATTTATGTAAAATACAAAGAGTACTGAGAAATTTACACACTAATAAAAAATTTTAGAATTCCTTATATTGCCCCTTTGAATTAAGCAAACAAAGAAGAAAAGGTATGATAAGATGTTGACAAAGGTTGAAAAGCCTACAGATTGGATGAAAGTGCATATCACCAGAAGTTGGATAAGGCATTCAAAGGGTTAAGCTGGCTTGTTGATATGGATAGTGAATAGTTCTTTAAAAGATGCAAGATAGAACCACCAAAGGCCTATATGATATGAAGTTAAAAAAGGAACTTGTGCAAAAGGATGTAAAGATGTTTTTTATAGTATAAGAGTTGTGGATGAATGGAATAGACTGAGTTATAAGATTGTGACTGGACAGTATACCTGAATTTAAATAGTTATATGCTAGTAGAGAAGGTTCAAGAGATGGGGTCCCATGAGTTTTGAAATCCCTCCCAGTACAAAACAATAAGATTATTACACACACACAAAATAGATCTGACCACCACACCATATAGTCATAAAACTGGGTGGGTTGCTGTATAGTTGTTGCTGACCTCATAGGTAGTATCGTGGCTAAAAAAGGAGATCTCCCATGGATGCACCAAATTATAGGTGTGGAACAGTGTTTAACTCTCAACCAAGCAATTGATGTCACAGATGATCTTGGTATTGTACCTTAGGTAGAGAAATTTTTTACCCATACTTCAGAATCTACATTTTTAGATGTATCTTTGTTATATCCTCCTGCTTGAGATTTGTGATGAACAATGTTTTGATTAAATACACTCCAGATACGTTAACAGATGTATTCGTAATACTGACATTAATGCAGGATTTATGTCTGGCTGACCATGACGTAGATGTTGTGATTGGAAATGAGACAGCAAATCCTGTGGAAGAATTTATTGAGGAACACATTCGCAAGATGATAATCAAAGCCAAGGATCTGTTTACAGGTCAGAGTTCATTTTAAGTAATATTGTATGACACAGATTTGCCGTAGTTACTTAGAGAAGTACCATGCTGTGAGAAGCAGAGATTGCCAGAAGCAAAGCATTGGTCCTTTTGATGTTTGTTTTCTCTCTCTCTCTCTCTCTCTCTCTCTCTCTCTCTCTCTCTCTCTCTCTTTTTAAGATTTGGTGTCTTGCTTCCAAACTTTTGCTTATCCTCTCTTTCTTTGTACTTGTTCACTGTTTCTTGTGTTGGCGAGGTAGAACTGGAAACAGACATAGAATGGCCCTCATTTGCTCACATTTAGTGCACCATGATCATAGCCCCTTCTCCACAACTAAGTACCACTAGCCTTTCTTTAGTTTCTCTTGAGTACTGCATATTTTATGGTTTATCCCACTGACAGTTTATGTCCCCTTCGTATACCAGTTTTCTTTATTCTGTATCCTGCTGCAAACCTTCCTGTTTGGAATAATGTTGACTCAAGTCCCTTACATACAGAAACCTGAAACTTATTTCCTGCTAGATAATTATCATACTGTGTCCTTCTTTTACCTTGTCCCATCCTCATTACTTTACAATTGCTCAGTTTGAATTTCATCATCCATGTATCAGACCAAATTCGGAGTCTGTTTAGGTTCTCATGTATGTTGATGCAATCCTTTTAACTTTTCACTTTACTCATGACCTTTATATCATCTGCTACCATAATCAGGTAGGAGACTGTACCTTTAGGCAAGTCATTTACATAGATCAAAAAGAGTAATGGTCCCAGAACCCTGTGGCACTCTGCTGGTCAACTTGGTCCAAAGGGCTCCTCTGACATTCATCTGTTGTCCCTAACCCGAGATAATCTTCTCTTCATTAAAAGAGTTTTTACTTTATTCCTGCCTGATGATCCAGCTTCTTAATCAGCAACCAAAGTGACCTTTAAAGGCTAGAATGTGATTCTAATCCATTTTGCTACAACTTTCAGATTCAAAATCATGTATTGGATTGGTTGATTACTTTGCTTTTGATAGTAAAAGTACCATTATTTTAAGGTTAATTAAAGGTCCAGTTATGCTCAGCTTTTTACATTTGGTTCGATTGTATTTTGGGAGGCTTCATCTTTTGAATGAGTGAAAATGCTCAGCTTTTTACATTTGGTTCGATTGTATTTTGAGAGGCTTCATCTTCTGAATGAGTGCAAATGTTGCAGCATTCCTCTCTCCATGCATTTGGATGTAATGTAAATAACATGCCTTCCTCCATTTGTTGCCTGAGAGCTAAGTAATTGAAGATTTTCTGCATAAAACTGTATTATATCCTTACTTGATTTGTAAGGAGTGTCCAACATCTAGTCATGCCATTAACATGAAAAAACAGAAACACCATGTCATATAAAACTGGATGTGTTAATGCGATATGATAGTAGATGAAGCATTAGTAGATGAAGCCTTAGTGATAGCAGTGAAGTGCTTCATTTTGTCATATGATGATAGTTTTTAATGTACTTTAATAACATACAGGACAATATATTTTAGAAATTGTGTTCAGAAATTGTCCCCAGCAATGTATCTCCATTTTATAAACATTAATGTTATTGTAAAGTCAGTTTTGTGTAGTTTCACATGGAGTAACATGTTTCAGAATGCATCTAATTTGTTAAATGATGAGCTCTTGTACACAAGTCAGCATAACCCTCCCCAGTCTCTTTTAGGTAAGGTTTTCATGTGTTCTGTTGATTTTTAAAAGTGTTTTCCTTACTTTTACAGTGATCAATATTTTCTCAGGTCAGCATAACACACCTGGCTATCAGTTAGGTAAGATCTCACAGGTCCTTTTGGTTCTTAAAAGTGTTACCCCTACTTTGTCAACATCCTACATCTTTCCAGATCAGCAGAGCCATTCCTACTGTCAGTCAGGTAAGATGTTTATGAGGAGGGGCAAATTATTTGCCAGGATCATAAACCTTCTTATAACAAGGGTTTCAATGACTCGTTAACAGCAATTTAAAGTGATGACAGGTGTTCAGGATCACAACCCTGTCATTATTCAAAGGTTCTAGTGATAAGAAAAACTTTAAGCTAAAGGGATGATATGCCATTAAGAAGATATTATGTGGCTATGATACAAAGGAATGGAAAGTGAAAGGGTTGACTAATTTCATTAGAAAGTTTATCATTGTTGTTGAAAGAAGCATTTGAACCGGTAGACAAAAATATGTTAATCATCAGGACATCAGTATTTTGCTCATAAGGGATTTATCAAACCAGTGCATGCTAATTTTCCTTTAATGACAGGAATTTTGAAGCCTGAGGGACCACAAATGTTCAGTAGATACGAATCTACATCCAAAACATGTTTAAGAAACTGACTCGAAGTCATATGCTAGATTTTTGAAATATTCTCTGTGTTGTATTTTTCTTTTTTCTTTTCTTTTTCTCTTTTTTTTAACATACATTTGCCATTTTATGCAGTAACGAGGTATAGTCAAAGAAGTTGCCATGTTTGTTTATATCTGCTCCCTGGTTGTTGTGTATTCCCTTTTTTACACAAATTGAATATTTTTATACATTTTACAAGCATAAGAAAGCTTTTGCTATGACAAATAGCAGACAACAGGAATATAGTAGCTGATAATTCCAACAAGGGAAGTTTCTCAAACCCTCAAGTTTTACACGACATCTTTCCTGTCATGTGTGGGGTCTTTGCTAATTAAGAACAGCAGGCATACCAATATGTGACAGTACCCAAAACCAAATGTATGAAGGCTTTATCCTGTGTTTAAAAAGTTTAAAAGCGTGGCAAGTGTATCAATTGTTTTTTGTTGACTGCCTGATCCATCCCATGAAAACTGAGAATGGAGTTTATGACTGTAAACTTGTAAATGAATTAATGAACATTTATTACTAGAACATTAGATCTGGAATGATCACACATATTGATATGTAGTTTATCTTTAGCCTGAATGGTAATTTTCTCTTAGCTGTCAGTTATGGTAACACAGCACATCATGGTTTTTTTAAACTGAATATTGACAATCTGCATTCTTCATAGGTCATCCACGGCAACCAACGAAACCCCTTATTCGATTAAGGGTTGAATACACAGATGAATCTCAGATGTTTAATGTGTGTCGGTTTGGCCACAGGTTTGAAGAAGAAGTGGCTAATCCTAGTGACATAATTTTGTTCAAAAGGATGAAACGGGAAATAAAGAAGGATACTACTGGTATTGACAAGGATGCCATGGACGCTGTATATGCTGAAGATGTATGTTTCATTTGAGCTTACTTTAGATCTGTTATTTATGACATAGTAGGTAATCTGTATTCATATATTGATGGTGCATGGTGTTTAGGGAAAGGGAACAAAATTTATGAAAATTGTGTCAAAGTTGTTTGGAGTTAATTGTCTTATAGAGATTGATATAGAGGTTATAAGATGTTGCATGACTTTGATTATTCAGGGTTTCATCACTTGTATACTGAGGCTGATATTTTTAAGAATTGCTTTTATTGGGAGAGCTGTTTAGATGTAGTAATTTGGAAGCATGTGAAAGGGAAAAGTATGAAACAGAAATACAGCATATGGCAAATGAGATAGTGGGATCTTCTTTGTAGATATGTATGAAGAAAGAGATGGAGGGATTTTTAAATGAGTTTTGTTAGGGATGCATCAGATGTGGATTGAAGGCTTCCAGTTGTTTATTATGGTGGAGGTTTGTGGTATATGAAGATAGTAGGGCAGATGGAGACAAGTCTGCCTAATATGCATACTGATTGGTTATGAAGCAATGAAATTGTGTGAAATACTTATTGATTTCATCACACTAAACAAACTAGAGCAATTGCAATAATGATTAATAAGGTTGTGTTCATTTGCCCCTTTCATGTAAATGGTAAGATGGATGAAAATAACATAATTAGGTAGATATGGTTGACAGTACTCGCCAGAAATTTTAAATGAGTAAACTGAAATTGGAATGGATATGAGAATAGAGAATTGATTTATGGACATTGGTAAAAAGGAAACTGAAGATTAAATATTTGTGAATAATGGTGAATGGCAGGGGTAGTAAGTTGAGTGGACGTAATGAAGTATAAGAAATAAGGTGATAATCACAGTTACAGTTTTTAAAGACATTTGCACTAATTTTAAGTGAAATGAGAGTGATGAGAGAATAGATGTAAGATATTATCAAAGTGTGCTTAGACGAAACAGGAATCCAATGTGGATAAGTAGACTTGTTAAAAGGCTACATAAATACATACAAACCTTCTTAGCGGGTGCATAGGGCCTTGCATGTAATGTTTTGTGAATGTAGTTAAGGTTGTTTTTACAGTCATGGTAAAATTTGCCTCTTTGGCTGATAGGTAACAGAGGTTCGTATTGAAGATCGAGTGGAACAGTACTTCAGTAACCTGGAGGGGCAGAATCAGCAGATGTCCTTGTTGACCGAGCGTGGACTGGCAAGTGCTGTGTGTACGTTTGTGGAGAAAGATGATAAAGATGCTCTCAAAACGATCTTTGAGTAAGTCTCCCACAATTTAAATAACATATATGATTTATTGAAATTATTAGTATTATTATACTTGATCGCTGTTTCCCGTGTCAGCAAGGTAGCGCCAGGAAACAGACAAAGAAAGACCCATCCCCCACATACACAC
>JAYMFT010285966.1:0-10425 GCA_038088735.1 Panulirus argus | reverse complement strand
CATGGCCATAGGTTGTACAGACATTGTCGGTACGAGTTTATAAATGTTAGAGCGGATAGGAACTGGCAAGAGTACTTTTGTGAAAAAAGAAGTAATAATAATAAGCAAGGTATGATTAGGTGTGAGGTGCTTGTAAGAAGATGGTAGGACTAGCCCGGTAGTCCCGTTTCAATGAGACAGGAAGCATGACCAGCAATCCTGACATGGAGAGTGTAGGATGGTTCCGGGCAAAATTAAATACACAATAAATCCAATTAGATTCCACTGTTAACCATTAAATGGTTGGCAAGGCCCAGAAAGCCCATCACATAAATAGAAAAAATCTTTTTCTTTATAAACTGACAGACCAGCCTTCAAAAGCAGCAAAGAGTTAAATCATTACCTCTGTGTCGGCCTGATCCACTGTTGTGTGAAGGGTGGTGGAGGGTGTGGATGACACATCTGACAGCTCCCCATAAGAGTGGAGGACGTGGATGAGATATCTCTTTGTATTAAGATAATTTTCATCCTGTACTCTTAAGCAAAGGCACAGCATAGGTCACACACAGCATGAAGATATTCAGAAATAGTATACCTTCAAAAGAACAGATCAGCTTGAAGGGCATGGCCAAGCAGATGTGGGGAGGATAATGAAGGTCCTGTTTCTTCTTTATAGTAGGCTTAGTTTTTCACTTTACTCTTATTTCATACATAGGTATACCAGTCATGAAAAACAGATTTAAAAATATTACTCCTTACACACTATAAATAAACATAAGGACAATGAGGAGCTGGCATTGGAAGGATATTGGATTTTTTTTTTTTTTGGAAACATTCCAGCACTTTACCTATCATTCACTTCCAAAGTCTTTCATTATCCCATGATTACATAAAAAGATTCAGAAAAGTTGCTTTGTTTTTCTCCCACAAGCATCCAGTCAGTAACGACACCTCCCCTAAAGGCTTCCCTCCTCAAAAACATACTCCTGCTAAGATCAATGTCACATAATTCATCACATTTCTCATGATCTTTACTTTCCTCAAACTCAGACATCTTACGTGTTCCTCCTCATCACTTAAGATATCCAACAGTCTAAGTATTTTCCATAGGGTCATCATGTACCCACAACCTGCAAGTCAATGGCCATGCACTTATCATAGTGGCTGAAGAAGTACTGAAGACAGAAAATTTCCTTTCTATGCCTTCCTGGTAATGGAGGAAACCTCTATAAATTAATAATGATATGATATGGCAACTGGCTATCACCACAGTAAGAAATTAACACATTTCTTACTGTCTGCCATTCTCATGAGCACATACACCTATACTGGTAGCCATTTAAGAGTTAACACAGTGGCAAGACTTAATTTGAATATGACTACATTCAACCCATTTATTGCAGCTATCCAGCATATGTGGCAAATGAGTCACACACCTTGCAGTACTCACCACCCTAAAACTTAAAGTATGAAGGCTCTTCATGCTCATTAGTTAAATTTTATCATGATGCTAAATTCTTTCTACTAAATTCTTTCTGTATTGCAATGATGTCGTAATATTTTTTTTTTTTTTTTTTTGTAAAGTCACAGAGAGTAACGTTAGGGTTCAAGCCTGCTGTAGTGAATGGGTCTACCCCACATTACCTGATCTTCAAAGCCCTCTCCATTTCATGGGCTTCACTTATGACTCAAGGATGGGAGAAGAGTTACACACTTAATGGATGTGGAAGTCTTTCATCTCTCAGAAATTTCTTATTTTTAGTATCATATCAATTGTCCTGACTTTATCTCCTCTAAATGACATTTACATGACCCAGACATCATCTCTAAATGTAAATTTATGTACAGAGTTTCTTGCCTATTTCAAGGCCACTTGCCAAACCTGGGTGGTTGCCAAGGTGGCAGTAAATGATAATTTCTCCCCACATTCAGTCATCCTTCAGCTATACCAATGACAGCACATACTTATGAATTTTCTAGAAAGGTTATTGAGTGGCTCTTTGCTAGATTTAAAGGTCCACACAGATGATGATCCTGCATTACTCAATAATGATCCATTTTTAGATTGTGTAAATATAATTTCATGGACAATGACCTACTGCATTGAAAGTCAACTAAGATAAGGCAGAGTTGCCAGAGTCTGCCTGACCTTGAGAACATTGCATCTAACTGGTGCAACAAGTAATTTTACAAATCTATAAATATGCAATTATGAAAAAATTATTACTGGATCGTAGTGACTATAACAAGAAAAGTTTTATCACATACATTAAAACATAATAATCAATAATCAGGTTTTCAGAATAGGTATATAAACAATAAAACAAGAGCAGTGGCATATCACTTGAAACTAAAGCCTTAGAAACTAAAGCCTTACTCCTGCACTTTTTAGTATTGATCTGAACAACTACAAAACTACACATTACCATAGTGAAAATTAGAGAACAAAATAATTTTCTGAAGCGATCTTTTTAACTGTCATATAAACATCTTTGAAACTGTAAGGTTTAACACATTTTCTATACAACTTCAAAAGAGATTCATAATGATGGAAAGGAAACTTAAACTGGAGTTTAGGGGTTAAAAAAACAATGTTAAAAGTCCAATTCATTTCTGCATCATTATCTGCACTTGATAAGAAGTGCTTCTGTTCTGAGATGTATGTGTAATGGTGAATAAAAATGGCATAGCATGACTTTGAACATTTTGTTAAAGTATCAAACAATAATGAATACAGTAATAAGAGTGAGGGTTATGTATATCAAAATAAAAGTGGGTTAATTAATGTAAATGTAGGGGAAAAACTTGCAAAACACATCAACATAACTGATAAAAACCTCACCTAGTTACCAAAATGTATACTTTAGTAGAAATCTTCAACTTTAAACAGGCCTACTGAAGGGATCCATGACCACTTGGTTTTTCATCCATTTGTTAAGAGAGAAATTTACTCATCAGCAGAAGCAAGTGTTCTGGCTTCAGAATCTTGATTCTGCTCTCATGGATTTGTTTTAATCTATGTAAATAAGGAATCTTTAAAGATGTAGGTATTTACATTAGCACTAACAAATCTTATCTTTCAAAATTTTAATATCTTGATACGAAAATGAGGTAAATGAGGGGCCAACTATTAAATCAACATTTTCAAGTAAAATGAAATAAAAGAGAATTATGGGTAAACATTGTAATTTCCGTCATGGAGAAATAAACAGGATATGTTATTCTAACAATGGCAACATTCCCTTGTTTTGCAGCACAAAATACTGAGAGAGACTAAGTAACAGGCATTCTAAAAGAAGTTGAAAGCTCTATAAACACAACCAGGTAGCTTTCAGATTGATTCTGATACATCTATTTCATGCTCTTTTGTTATTTTTTTCCTGTCTTTTCTTTCATAAACGTTCATCAGTTCCCATATTAGTGACGTAGCAAGAAGAAGGTATCATTTGAATTATTCTGCACAAATGAAATTACTTTCTCTAAAGGTCTGAAATGTCTAATTAGATTTGGATTATGTTTCTAAGGGGATAAAGGGGAAGATATGTACATTTTATCGGCAAATATTAATTATTTCCACAGAATCGTGATAAAGTGTTCACACGATTATGTTCTGAATTATTTCACAAAGGAAAAGCATGAGAAGGTTGCAATTATACTATTTTCAAGCTGTGGTACCAATTTGAGGACCATGACACTAGTTTCCTTCTTCCTGGCATCTCAATTACTTAACAATGAGCTAATATTATGAAAAAAAAAAAAAAAAAAAAAAAAAAAAATACCTTTCCATTGTGACAAGATACATGGTAACACATGAAGCTAAATCTTATCATTTTTTCCATCTTTTGAGGCATGCCACTCCAGGCTTTGTTGATACTCTACAGCTTGTCCATCAATTTACAATTTCAATAAAGCTCAACAAAATCTGAAGAAAGCACCAACTGGATTTTTATTGTCAGCCTTCAGTAGGAAGGTCACCTGCAAATTATAGGGCACTACAGGCACCCCTCCTTTTTGACATGATATAATTTGACAAATAGTTCAATCAGTTCTTTACACTATTAACACTTCTGTGTTAGCGGAGATGGCATGGGCAATCGAAGTCCAACTCAAGGCCATCTCATTACTGCTATATGTCTACATGGACTCGTGAGGTGTAGTGGTTGACTTTTCTGACCGTGACGCATTCATAAGCTGCCCAGGGTCGAGCGCATAGGTTCGAATCCTGGTTGTGGCTGTCAGTCCACAGTTAACCCAGTTGTTCGTCCACCCCTAGCAATTGGTCGATACAATGGGTACCTGGCTCAGGCTAGGGTATATACAGTACCTGCGGAAAGTCTAAGGAAAGGGTAAAAAAAAAAAAAAAAAAAAAAAAAAAAAAAAAAAAAAAAAAAAAAGGGGAAACTTACATTTTCTTTATTCTAGTATCATTATGGCCACTACATGCCTTCAAAACAGTTTGTATGCATCACAGCATGGAGTCAGTAAGGTTTCTGCAGTAATTAAGGTCAATTCCAATCAACTAGATGCCTCTGGTGGCTTCAAGAAGGCAAGGAATTGAAGAAGCATTCCTTCCTTGAAATTTAAGCTTCATGTGAGACCACAGCTCCTCAATGGGATTCAAGTCTAAAGAATTCTCAGGCCATTGAAGGAGGTTCATCTGCTTGTCTGACAACCATTTCATGACCTTCTTTGCCTTGTGACATGGTGCACTGTCTTGCATAAAGCGGTTGCAGCCATGGATCTCATAAAAAATTCATGTGGTCAAGAAGAACTTCAAAGTAGCGGTCTCCATTCATTGCGATGTTCTTGGTAAGCATATGAAATCCCCCATGCCCTAACTCTCCAATGAAGTAACCCCAAATCATGACTGAGGTTGGATGTTTGACAGTCATTTGCACATAACAGGGGTCAAGGGGACTCGTGTGAGGGACGTCTCAACCTGCTACACCTCACTGTACCACACTGGAAAGTCGACTTATCGCTTCCTAAGACCCTTCACCAGTCCTCAACAAAGAAATGTTTGTAGTTCCTTGCAAAATTGAGACAAGTATCATGCATCTTGTGAGTCAGTAGGAGGAACAAAGTGAAAAGTTCAAGTGTTTCTGGGCAGAGCTCTTGAATGATGCATTCTGCAACACTCAAGAGAGGGGTGGGATAGGTTTACTTCAACTGTCTTGCTCTGACGCATGGATTTATCAATACAGTAATCCTCAATTTAATGGACCCCCACATACCAGATTTCAGAAATAACACATTAATTAAGATTCTTTGAAAAAATAAAAAAATAAAAAATCTCAAACGCCACACCATGCACACTTATATCACACTTGTTTTTGGTAGCATGGGGTACAATAACTTTGGTGATGTGGTGGGATGAAACACAGATTGGGTGGAAAGCACTATAATGCTTCTAACATTTCAATAGAGTCTTGGTCATGGAATGAATACAAAATAGGACTCCAGCTTAATACATGTCGTTGATGGCCTTCATCTCCCTGGGTATCTGGTGTGATTTCCTGAATGGCTGCGCCCAGCGTTTGACCTTGCTGCCTCTGCCATGCTCCACCTGACAGACCCTGACGTGACTGACCTTGTCATCTCCATCAAGCTTGATCTTGCCACCTCTGCTGCAGTGATATCTCGAGGCCTCTCTTGCAAGGCACACAAAGCCCTCCTCGTGATTCATGTTTTCTTTTTTTGCTATGTAAACTACCTCAACAATTTTACTTACTTTTCTCAAACTCCACTTGCTTAGTACTAAATTTTCATCCCACTCCAGTTTGGCAGGTGCCCTTTTTCCTCTGCATGAGCTACCAGTGAGTTAGAGGCTCTGTGAGTCCCTTTACCTCACTGGTAGTGCATGCAGAGGAAAGAGGGCACCTTGTATATTGATATACATAGTCTGGTGGTGCATGCATAGGAAAAAGGGCACCATGTATATTGATATACATAGTGATTGAGGCTGTATTAAAACAAGAAAACTTACTTGCATTTTGTAGAAATGCCCATTATCCTTATCACTTATGCATTCCAATGAATGCTGCCATGCCTTCTAATGTCTGAATCCGACTTAATCCAACTTTTGCAAATGTGTTAGGCAAATTCAAAGTCTACAATGCCTATGAGATTTCTCTCACACATGTACATGTTCATAATTATCTTTCGACATCTGAACTCACTGTTTAAATTACCAACCAAGTGAAAGAACAAAGTGGAGTGCTGTGTTTTTCATATGAATAAATAATCATTCAGAGAGCTATATCACAAATGCAGTCTTTAAACATTAAAAGTGCATATCATTTAATGTCCATACTTTACAATATTAGAATATCATAAATAAGTTTATGTATATCGTAAGATACTTTGACAGGATGGTACAGCAAAATCCCACACTCTCATAACATAAATTACAACAACTACAGATTCTATGGGAAAAACTAAGATATTAATCTGGTAAAAGTGGCATTTCTAACCTGGTTGTTTACTTTAATTGGTACCATTTTCATCAAAATCTGTTATCTAGTACATGCATTCCAACTTTTGATAAATCACCAGCATTTGGTAACATTAGTTGCGTGTGTAATTTGACTAGAAAAATGAATAAGATAAATATAAATTGCCAGGGAGATTAGGTGCAGTCTCTTTAAGTTTTGTCTATTATACACAATTGTTTTAAATACCTCTGAATCTATTTAACCCCTTTACCCTACATTCTGTGATAAACATAACTCTATCAATATATCATCTAATACCATTCACTAAAATATAATGATTAAAATTACACACCACAACTGCTTCTGCATTCTCTTTAAACTACACCAACAATGTTGGCCAAAATAACACAATATCCAAAGATAACACTAATATGGAAACAGAGTGAAATTTTGCAAATCAATTATTGGCACGGCATAAGGAAAGTATATAATTAAAACTAAATCTTAAGCACACCTGCATGTGACACAATACTGAGTGAAAAGAATACCTCAACAAGATCCTTACCGTATTATCGGTAAACACAAAGGAGCCACTGACATAAACTCTTACTTCTTAATACTACAATCTGTAATTATTAGTCAACAGAGCAACTACCGGCCATGAATGCTAATTTTCCACCACTCCCATAAACATAACCTTCAAGCATTTCTATAAACTTGACAACGACAAACGGACCTTCTTACACCTAAAGTTCCCTGTCAAGTGAATGTCATTGACAATAACAGCAGCATAAGTTGTAAGGCTTCACCTGCATAATTAGAAATGACTTCACTGTGGAGTACAGTTCGAAAACTTCAGAACGCGACAGCCTGTTCCCACGATCTCAGGACACCGACAAGACATTCTCCAGCAATTTTTCAAAAACCATTAATATTCCTGGAGTATGTAACCTACATATATTGAGAATGAAGACTTACTTTTGCGTGTACGGTGCCCATTATGGTGTTTCATGCGTCAGCCTCTATCTCAGATGTTTACCTTCTCGATCCGACCGGCCCACCAGCCGACTCGTAACACTGTTGCCAAGTCCTTCAAAAAAAAGAAAACTTTTACAATACTGAAATTCATTTCCCCAGGTATACAGATTAGAGTTAGAATTACTTTGAGTTGATTATTTAAGTTTAACTCCAAAATAAAGGTGGTTGGAGCTTTCTTTTCCACTGAAATATCTTTGTTTACGTCCACTTGATAACCATAAACTATGCATTGGTAACACTGGCTGCTTTCCAAAAGTTCCTCTGTTGTGTAATTAACGATTAATGGCATGTGAATTATAATCGGTGGCATGTGATAAACTTTGGGTCCTTGGGACCGAAATATTTTTGTTTCCACTAGAAGATCTTTGAAATGTGTGACGAAACCAAAATAAAGTGAGTTAAATATTTCTAAACAAAAGTTGAGAACGTTTACTCTTCCAAATTTCTCGTAACTTAAGCGAAATATATACAAGACTAATAAAACACATGTCTAAAGAACAAAGTAACCTAGGATTACTAATTGCAGTTTTCTTTCCAAACCCAACGCCAACTAGTGAGAACTATGTAATATATCAGTTACATATTCTTAGCGATCTTGGCAAAACCAAGACAAAATCCCAAATTTCGCTGATGTCCGAAACAGTAATAATACCAAAAACTTAATGTAACATAACCTAAGACTTAAAATCCCAAAATGCCTTGGATGTCCGAAACTGTAATAACTGCTAAAGGATTGGAAATTATATAGCTATGGTAATATAAGCAAAGTCGCATCTTCTTTTCATAGCCTCCAGGCTATAAGGCCCTAGGATAATATAAGGAATGTTGGATCCTCACTTTTAGGCCTCCCACGCTACCAGACTCTGGGATAATTTGGTTAGAAGTGGCACTCATTTTCAGGGCCCCTCAAACTATCTGGCCCTGAGGTAATTTAAGGAAGATAGGATTTCATTTTTACTTCAAAAACCCTCCATGCTATTGGGGCTAGTCCCCCATCATTAGCCATAGGTTTCTAATTTAGAAGGTATATATACATATTGGCATTTCAAGTCCAGTTAGATTTTCTCCGTGATATATATCTCTGAAAATAGGTTAATAGTGTGAAATACATATTTCTAAATGCTATTAAGACTCAGTTCATTAAGGTTCGGATATTTTGGCATGCCAGTTGTAAAAGATAGATATTTCCTTTCGTATCACTGCCATCGGTAATATAGTCACAAAAATTTTCTATAGTGTGCTATTACTGTGCACTGCGAAAACCACTTTCCTGTAATCTACGTTTTTAATGAACGATCGTACAACTGCTAAGTCGTTAAAATAGTTATCACTGTAAACTAGATTCCAACTTCATGCTTGCGCTTTCAGTTTTCCAGGAAAATTATACTCATTAGGCGAGCACACTCGCGATAGACGTGGCATATCCCACTTAAGGCTGAACCATACTTTTCACTCAGAAGATTCCATTAGCACCTTTGCCATGAATGTATGAGTGTGACGGAGTCACTGACGTACTAACGGTACTGGCAGTGGCACTGAACTTTTACGTCTTGCTTGTGTGATGTGTCATAGCTGCTGCATGACGTAAACATTATATAGTTTTTGGCTTTATGTCCACTGCTCTTTTCCTTCACTGTACCTGACAGTTACTTGTAGCTCGTTACACAAGTCACCCTGATAATGTTTACACGTCTATGCAGAACGAAAGATCTAAGACTGGTTGTGGGAAGTCGTGCCATAATATCCTGTACTTAACTCCGATTTGCAGATGCGCCTCTGTAGTCTCTGAGCCACGTGCAACTCGCGAAGGGTTTATATCTAAGGAGAGTAGAAAGGATTCTACCTCCGAGTTCCCTGCTTGTCGTAGAAGGCGGCTAAAGGGAACGGGAGAGGGGGGTGGTTTGAGGGACAAGTTAGTTAGGATGTAAGTTTGAATGGAGAAAAATTGGAGGAGGTAAAGTATTTTAGTTATCTGTCAGTGAATCTGGCAGTGAATGGAATCATGGAAGCAGAAGTGAGTCACTGGGTGGGGTAAGGGACGAAGGTTCCATAAGCGCTGAAGAATGTGTGGAGAGAGAACGTTATCTAGGAGGGCAAAAATGGGTATGTTTGAAGGAATAGTAGTCCCAACAGTATTACAATATATGATTAAAGGCATGAACTATAGATAGGGTTGTGCAGAGGAGGGTGGATGTATTGAAAATGAAATGTATGAGGGCAATGTGTGGTGTGAGGTGGTTTGATCGAGTAAGTAATGAAAGGGTAAGATAGATGTGCGGTAACAAAAAAGTGTGGTTTAGAGAGCAGTATAGGGTTTCATAGAATGGTTTAGACATATGGAGAGAATGAGTGAGGAAAGGTTGACAAAGAGGCTATATGTGTCAAAAGTGCAGGGAACAAGGAGAATGAGGAGACCTAGTTGCAGATGGCAGGATGGAGTAAAACATGCTGTCAGTGGACTGAACCAGGACACGTGAAACGTCTGGGGTAAACCATGGAAAGGTCTGTGGGACGTGGATATAGCTAGGTAGCTGTGGTTTTGGTGCATTACATACGACAGCTCATGTGTACATATGTTAGCGGATGCGGCCTTGTTCTATTTCCCGATGCTACCTCGCTGGCGCTGGGGGTAGCGATAGGTGTCGTGGAAAAGAGAATGTATAGGTCATCTTTTCTATTTTCCTTCATACGTTTGTGCCGTTTCCTCTGGGGCGGGGTGGTGTCGGGAATGGATGTAGGCGAGCAAGTATATGTACATATGTATATATGTATGTGTATGTATTTGCATATGTATGTATGTACATATGTGTATGTATATACATATGTATGTATGTACATATATGTGTATGTGAGTGGATGTGTCTTCGTCTTTTTCTTGGCACAACCTCTTTACCCTTGAGCTTCGTCACTATATATATATATATATATATATATATATATATATATATATATATATATATATCTATATATCTAT